>APFE030379931.1:102286-155283 GCA_000404065.3 Pinus taeda
TCCACAATACATTAAAAAATTTAAAGTGTTAAAAATTGTTAAATTTAGAAAATAATTATTTACATTTCATACATTAAAAAATTTAAAGTAAAAAAATAGGTCTTTTAAAAAAAGGGCCTCATGCAGAATCACCATTTTTTTTAATCAGCATGCAAATCACTAACATTCTAAAATGTAATGCACATAAAAAAATTTAAAGTGCCAAAAATTATGCTCTAAAAAAATATGTGTGTTTTGCATCACCCCTTTTCAAAATTGGGTCACTTTTTTGCTATCTCTATGAAACGGGTAACAATATCAGTGCCCATTTCAAAGTTTACATTGTTAAGGGTATCCATTTTTTCAATAAACGAGTAAATCCTTTAGCCATTTCAACATAATTGGGAATGAACCTCCTCAAAAAGTTAGCCTTCCCTTGGAGTCTCTGTAACTGAAGTAGATTTGAAGGTGGAGGCAGGTCAAGAATTGCCTGAACCTTAAGTGGGTCGAGTCAAATTCCTTCCTTAGACACTACGAATCCAAACAAATGACCAAAACCAACACAAAACACACATTTGTGTGGATTGAGTCATATTTTGTAGTGTCAGCACCGTAAAAATATAACTCTCAAATGTTGCGGGTGATCAGTCCTCTTTTGTGAATGAGCATGTAAATCATTAAGGTATGGTTGAACAATATGTTTGATGTCATGTAAGACATAAATCATTGCCCTCTGAAATGTTGCCCCTGCGTTCTTTAAACCAAAAGGGAGTTTCTTGTAAGTGAATGTGCCCCATGGACAAATAAAAGCAGTTTTAGATTGGTCCTCTGGGTGGATATTGATCTAATTATAGCCAGAAAAACCATCCATGAATGAGAATATTTCACATCCGGCACATTCATCAATAATCTGGTCAATAAAGGGAGTGAGATAATTGTCTTTTGGAAAAGCCTGATTAACACCCCTATAATCGACGCACACTTGTATTTTCCCTTGTTTCTTCATGACAGGAACAATATTGGAAACCCTATCAATGAGAGGAACGGGGTAAATGAAGCCAGCATGCAAAAAAATTTCAACTTCTATTTTAATAGTAGCAACCTTCTTTGGATGAACTGGACGGAGGTGCTGTCACACTGGTTTGACATTAGGATACATTTTGATTTCATGTTCATACTAGAGTCAATTGTAGGCATCTCCTCATATGACCATGCAAATATATCTTGGAACTCATGAAAGAGAGAACGGTAAATATCAAGTTCTAATGGAGAATAAGATTTGCCAACATGAATGTTTTCTACAATGTTAGGTTTGGTCGAAATATTGATAGAAATTGTTTCTTCGATATTTGACAGGTTTCGCTCGGAATCTACTGTATCTATGAAAACAGAATTTGAAAGGAAATCAACAACTGAAGAGTGATTAAGTTCATTTGAAAAATCTTCTATGTGATCTGGAAGATGGGAACGATGATTATAATCTTCCCATGGTTCTTCTTCTATCATCATTGATTGGATGATTCCTTCATCAGTAGAAAATATACATGAAAAAGGATGAGAGGAAGTACCATATTCTAATGAACAATCTACCCATACAATTCGTGAAGATGGATTTGGGTTTGCCGCACAAGCCAAAAATATTGATTGCTATGCAAGATAAATAGGGCTTAGTGACATGATTTCAATATTATTATCAACTTCAGAACTATTGGTAATCTTCCTCAGGTCAGATGAAGTGGAAGATATCATGTTGCAAGTCTCAACCTTTGCCACTTCCACCAAATTGGATGGTGACGGTAGTGAAAAAGTACCCAGTAGGGAAGGATCCTTGAAGAGACCTACACCAATGTTTTAAAGAGATCGCAGGGGTCCATGTAATAACAAAATGCTTCCAATAGCCTATAAACTAGAGGCAAAGAAGGCGAGTTGGTCGATAACTCTGATTCCACCCTTATGAGGGAATGCAATCATACGAAAATACATAGAAACCATAGCAGCCATAGCATAAACCCACAGTCTTCCTAGCAAAGTGTTGTAGTCAAGGGGTCCTTCAACAACCTCAATTTCAACAGTTACTATTTTTCCTCCTAGTTCAATTTGTAGATTACTTAATTTTCCACAAGGCGTATATGTGCGACTGTCAAAAGATTTTAACGTTGTTGGTGAACGTGACAAAGGCGGTGAGCCAAGTGTTTTCCAACAATTCATAGACATAATACAAGTAGATGCCCCCTCGTCAATAATGGTTCGATGAACAAGTTTATTCAAGGCATTTACTTGAATCGGGAATGTTAATTGTGTTGGTAACTGTGGCGTATAACCCGCATGGTTGAAACCCACAAGATTGGAATTAGTTGGATCGATTCCACCAATTGCTGACAACAAAGCCCACTTTTGGGAGGGACAATTTTGAAGCACCTCGAGTGTCGACATAGCAGAATATGATTGAGCCAAATCTTTTGCTATGTTATAATTTTGTGCAGCTCGAGCTTGAGGGTTAAATGTCGATTTATGTACAACTCCCTCTAGTGGTTTTATTATTAACTCTAGTACAATAGGTGGTGGAATAGGATCAGATGAAGTCGAAGTCAAAGAGTTAGGTTGATCAGCCTGGTTATTCGATGATGACGGTTGATTTCCATAATCTTTACTTCGTGTTGACACCAAAACTTCAATTTTAGGCTTAGAGGCAGATAGAAGAAGCACTTGGGAGGTGGAAGCATGGTCTATAGCAACCATATTTGTCTCCGGTTTTGGAAAAGGATAAGTCAATACTGCAGATGTATTAGAAGTCTTTAGAAGCTTTGAGACTTTGGAGCGGTGAGGACAATCTCGCGTAAAATTCTCATCGTTACAAATCAAACATGGGTAACAAAGTTTCCTAATCAAAGGAGAGGAATCAGATGATTTCTCTTGAGGGGAATTATTTTGTTTCTTATCGTTTTTCCCCTTCTTGCTTCCTGGTTGCTTTTCATTCTTGCGTTTGTCATATGACACGACATTGATTTCGAAAGAAAGAGTGTTATTAGGTGCATTTGTTGTTTGATTGGAAATGGCAAGTGTTTGACCAGATGGTCTACCTGCCATTTGTGTGCTCGAATAACCAATCACACCATCACCAGAATGAGAGTCCTTACTCGATGGTGGAGGAGGAATAGTGAAAGTTGGTCGGGGTGCATTCAGGATCTTGTCATAGATCATGCTAGATTGTGTATAAATCAAGTCCAAATATTGGGAACGAGAAATTACTTGTTCTTCAGTGACAACTCCACCTTTCACCACATCCTTAGTGATAAATGACAACAAGGATTTTATAAACCACTCAGCTAAAAGCTGATTGGGAACATAAGCTTTAACCATTCGACGACAATGGTGCCAATCATGAATATGATCAAAGATATGAGTAGCAGTAGTCTATTTAAAGTTGGTTAATAGTTCCGTTCCAGTTTCATATCGTATGGGTAACTGGAAGTGGGTTAAAACTGTGGTAGCTAAGGTAGTGAAGTTATCAAAAGAAGCTCGTGGTAACTCAATGTACCTCTTTGCAGCCTAACCAGTAAGCGTTCTCTGGAAAAGACGTAGTCTAACTGAATCATCATTCAAGGAGTTTGATGAGCACGATAAATGAAATTTCATGACATGGTTGGATGGGTCTTCTCTAGGGTTTCCATTGAATTTCAGAATTTCTAAAGGTAATTTATGAGGAATCACCGGCCACCAAGGTGCATGAAGAATTGGGTCATTGGTAAGCCGGTTTAGATCTTGTAGTTCAAGTGTCGTAATGAAAGGCAACTATCTATTGAGGTCAAGTTGAGCATATCCAGGGTAAGATGGAATTGCCTAGGCAATAGGCCTTTGCATACCATCATAAGGCATCTATTGCTAGTAACCTTGATAACGGTAAGTTTGTTGAGAAAATCTGACATAAGGTTGTTGCTGAGCACCGAGATACATTTGTTGTTGTCCAAACCCAACATAGGCTTGCTGACTAGGACCTGGATAAACTTGTTGCTGACCAAACCCAGCATGGGCTTGTTGACCAAGTCCAGGTTGAGGTTGGTATTGCTAGAATTGTTGCTCTTGATATTGGGGTTGCCAAGGCTTTTGAAACAACTGTTGTTTTTGTTGATACAATGGTTGTTGATTTAACGGTTTCCCACCAATGTAAGCTTGATTAGGTTGTGAATACATTAAACCAGTGTAAGTCTGAGTCATTCCAATAAAAGGTAAACTAGCCTAAAGTTGTTGGACTCTAGACACAAGTGGTTGTTGTAAAACTTCCTGAGAAGGCTAAATCTATACACTTGAAACTTGGGGGTCTGAGATTAAAGGACCAACTTGCACAGGTTGAGATACAAAAATTTGAGCTTGTGACTGTGGTAAAGTTAAAACAATAGGTGTTGTAGTATAGATGAGACAAATTGCATAGGTTGTGATGGATACAGAAGCCTAGGTTGAATGGGCATTGTTGGCTTCCACTGACAGACAATCATTCTAGGCCGACCTAAAGATGACTGCATACCGACACATGGTTTCCCCCCAGAATATGGAGAATAAGGAAAATGTGCATATTTTTCTCCGTATGGGGGTAGTCCAGTGTAAAGCAGATACATAGGATGGTAACCAGATGAACCGGCTTGATATGAACTTGATGAGTCCAGTTGTTCGGTATTTGTTAATGAAGAACCATATAAAATTCCAATAGAGGACATTGGTGAAGACCAAGGGCTAGAAGCAACACCTAAGTGGGTTCCCAATAAATATTGGTAACCCGATGGGATGGATGGAACACCATACAAGTGTGTCTCAGGTGTCGTAGTAAACATTGAAGAGGTTGCGACAGAAGATTCTGTCGTATCTGTAATAAATGGGACGGTCTGGGATGTTGACTCTGCCATACTCAAATGTCCAAATAAATTTCTTAACGAGTCAACGGGTGTCAGAAAGTAATCAAGATCAAAAGGAGCAGTAAAATGAGGAGTATAAGGATACATATACAGTCTAGTTCCAAAATGGAATGGAGTTCTGGGTGATTCTAGCTCAGGTTCCACTTCTATCGAAATCAAACTAGGTGGAAGAATTTCACAGTAAGGTCCGTAATAGATTTTTGGTATTTGTTCCTGAGATAAGAGGAAGTTTTGATAGTTACGGATTTCTAAGGATGTACCAGTCGATATCCTTCCAGTAAGGTAACAACTTCTGGTTGTTCAACCTCAAGATCCAAATGTTCTGGTAAAAGAAAAAGTTTAGATTGGGCTTCTTGAACAACTTCTGGTTCAGAAGTAACTTCTAATTGAACCGTGGTAGGTTCAGGATTAAATTTTGGTTGAACAGATTCAGGTTCAGAAGTTATTTCTTGTTGAACAACTTTAGGTTGAGAATCAACTTGTTGTTGAACAACTTGGGTTACCATTTCACTAGATTCAGTTCTAGTTTCCTCAGGTAATTGTGGAGATTCTACTTCAGTAACAAACGTACCAGTAACTGTAGCAGTAATTGGGGTCATAGTACTTACCAGAATAGGTGTTTTTGTTAATTCAGATGAAGAACCAGATGTTTGTGAAGTACTAGATCCAGTCAAACGAGACCGCTTCGACCATATGGGTGTAGCTTCAAGTGATAAAGGCAATTTACATGCTACTCTCCACGAACGATGGGGTAAGGGTTGATTTTCCTCCATGATTTCTGATTGATTTTATTACCAAAAAGAAATAAAAAAAAACAGGTAAGCTAGGAAAAAAGGTTTACCAAGCAACTGCGAATTGCAGAATACCTCCCGGCAAACCAAGAAGTACGGGCAGATAATCTCCCTGAATGTTGTGTTCGGTGTATCACAGCGTATAAGGCGACCGACTCGGTTACCTAAGGATGGATAACAACCTAGTGTTGTCCTCCCATATATACTTGAAAGTATGTGGAGGCCCAATCCGTATTAGCACTGTCTAATGTGAAACCACACAATGAGAGCATTCCTTTATACTTTACGTATTGTAACACCGCCCTATATACTCGAAGTTTTATGGACAAGCTATGATATACTCATGTACGTGGTATGTGGTATCACACTTGGAATGTGTCGCAGACAAGTTGGCGACAACTGCTATGTTTTACAACGCCGGAACACGTCTCTAGCCTAGAACCTCTAAATGTTTTGCATTAGATCACAATACTCCATTAGGTTAATTGATGTTAATTTTAAGTCGATCTTGATTAAGAATTTTCCTTTCAAGGTTCAACACGTGATGTATTTTTCAATTCCTAGAATGCAAATAATATGATAAGCATCCTTTTCATTCAATTTTGACAATGAAAACCTTAGCTAGTAGGGATAGAGCAATCAGATTCTTGTAATCGAAGAACAAAGAACACATCTAATGCAATTTCCCTAAACTATTCCTATGAGCACACACAAACTCTTTCAATGCAGAATGCAAGTTTTTCTTTCCAATTCCCTTAATGTTGTGATGAACGAAAGGAAACTAATGCACATACAATCAATCAATATTTTTGCAAGAACGAAGACTTTACAACAGTTCCGTTTCGAAATAAAGCAAGACTTTTAAAACACTTTCTTTTGAACAAAGATTAATTGACTATAAAATAACTTTGACAACAAATTGATATGATAAAGAAAGCATTTAAGAAACACTAAACAATCAAGGCCAAAGTAGGGTTAGCAAAAGAAACACAACTTGATTTCATAGAGACAAACATCATTGATCATTCAACAAGCAGAAACACAAGGCAATTTGGAAAAAATCAAGTCAAAGGAGGGATTTTTTTACCTAAGGAGGATCAACGTAGCCTTGGGTGGGAAACAGTGTGTTTCAAAGCACTGTCTTCAAGCTAGGGGTGCTCTGCAGTGCTTTTTTTCTTAATCAGACTTGCATTGGTGCTAGAGAGGCCATCCTAGGGGCTTCCAAGCACAATTTTTACCAAAAAACACTTCAAAAAAGGCTGAAACAAGATCAATGGAAGCAAGTAAAGTCTACTAGGGTGTACTAGGATGAAGGTAAACTACCCAGAATGATGATCATTCCCCATTGGAGTCACCAATTTGTTATGTGGAATTTTGCATCTATGGATAAACACAATTTCCCTAGGTGGGTAGCTACACCTAGAACAACAAATTTAAAGTGCTTAACCTTTTGCTATAGAAGATAAATAATACAAGGGACCTACTCGTTATCTATCACTTCCCTTTGTCTCCTTTGTTTGGCTCCCGTCACTCCTTCTTGAACTTAATCTGCTCGACAAGTACCTGCAATCATAAATAGAGCACACAACAAATCAAAGAAGGAGATCTATCTACTATAAGAAAATGGAATGGAAAGCATTTACACATATAACCATCATATATAAAGACAAGAATATGGGAAAAGGTGTAAACAACTTTATTAAGTAGAAGGAAGAATTACAACCATGAAGTCTGATCCATTGTCACTCTTTCAGCTTGGGTTGCTACCAATGTCACATCAAAAGCACAACACTCTGGTAGCATAATAGTACTTATTTACAATCTCAAACCTCACACCAATAGTATCTCCTTACAAATTATCAAAGTCCAATCCCTGATCACTTAGATGAGTGCTTAATTTATATGAAAATGATGGTGGTTTGGTCATAAATGAGGGTGTTGAATGGCCTTCCGAACTTAGAGTTAGTTTCCATGGAGGAAGGGATGAGAGAATAGGAGGTTACTTAACTCATTCCCTATCCAATTTTGAGCCTATAAGAAATGATAAGTGTGGTAATATTCCAGATGGCTCGAGAAGATAAGAATATTCCCAGAACCCTATGATGATTTCGCTCAATCTCACCCTGCACAGGTCAAAGTGGGCCTAAGTGCTTTGGAATGCACCCTGACATGGGCCTACCTACACTGAAGTGCACTTACCCTAGACCAAGGCTACGCTGGTCCCTTAGGGAGGCATTTTTGGAGGGCTTCAGGCCAGGAAACTCTCAGGGAAGGAGGCATTCAAAGTGTTCACTTGTTTAGGGTATGTAGCAATTGAATTAGGGTTTGATGAGCCCCAATAGTACTGATCTAAATGATGGGAGTGATTTGCCCAAATGGATCTGTAACACCCTTGGCTAGAAATTTGGCCTTATAGTTCTCTATGCTTTCATCTACTACCTGCTTCACCTTGAAGATCCATCTCAAACCCATAATTGATTTATCTACTGGTCTTGGGACCACTTCCCAAAATTTTTTCTTTACAACGGATTCATATTCCTCCACCATTGCATCAACCCATAAAGGTTTCTCTACTGCTTCCTCAAAAGAGGACGTCTCGGTCTTCACAATCTTAGCCATTTGAGCCATGTAGCCAGTGTATCGATTAGGTGACCTTCTCTACCTATGCTAATTTGAAGGAGCACCCACATTCTCCCTCACATCATGTGCAAGTTTCTCAGCTTCCCTAACTCTTTTCATGCCTTCTTTGGATGGTTCTGCTTGAGTGGTTGTCTCAACTCTTTGCTCGTCAATTTTTGGATGCTCCACAACTTCTAGAGGTTCCTCATTTAGAGCTAAAAGCTCCTCTTTTGGTGGGCTTTGAAGCTCCCTCTCAAGAGAGCACCACATTTCTTTATCCTCATCAAACTTTACATCCCTTCACACAATTGTCATTCTAAGGGATAGAAAGTACACATGGTATTTGTGGGGATTTTTCATGTAACCCACAAATACCCCAAATTATGTTGCCAACTGTAGCGTCTTCCTTAATTATTTAGAGACCTGGCAGTAAACAAAGGCTCCAAAAATATTGAAGTGTGACACATCTGACTTCCTCCCCAAGAGAGCCTCCTCTAGGGTAATCATGCCGAGAATCCTATAAGGACTTTGGTTCTTCAAATAAATTTTTGTTTTGCATGCCTCGACCCACAAATGCAAAGGAAAGCCTTGGTCATGCAACATCGCTCTCGCTACTCCCACATTGCTATGGTTATGTCTCTCAACCACCCCATTCTGTTGTGGGTTGTGGGGTCTTGTAAACTCTCTTGAGTGCCTTATTTTTCACAAAAATGTTTAAATTCATTCGACACATACTCACCTCCATTATTGCTCCTGAGATTCTTCACCTTCTTGTTGGTTTCTTTCTCAAGCAATGTTTTGAATCCTACAAACTTGGAGAATGTTGAGAAAGGTCCATAGACATCGAAGTGGATCCTTTTAAGGAATGCATGTGCTTTGTTTTCCGAATCATGGAATGTGGATTTTTGTGTAATTTCCAAAGTACATCCTTTGCTTACATCCTTCTACTCAAGTTCTCTTTGGGAGGGCATGTGGTTATTTGCTGCATAATCTTCAGGGTGCCATGGTGCAAATGGCCAATTCTTTTGTGCTAAAGTTCATCGACATCGCGCCTCTGCACCTTCTCTGTCTTTGTGCTTAATGCAACATAATATTCCACATCTATCTTATACAGGTTCTTCACACAAACCCTGATCTGCTTCACTTGACTCATGGATATGTGTCTCAAGGATGCCTTTCAACCTTTTTTGAAGATCACATCATAACCATGGTATTCCGAAATTGCAACATAGATGAGATTTTTCTTTAGTCCTGGAATGAACATGACATCCTTGAGCATGAGGGGGGAGCCTGAATCCCTCTAAAAGGTGATTGTACTAATCTTGATCGTGCTATACCTTCCGTCATCCCACATCTTGATGTGCATCTGCAAGTATTTTTCCTCCAGGTCACTAAAAAAATATCTACACCCTGTCATTTGGAACAATGCACCTGATTCCGAGTACCATACACTCCCTATCATGGTGTTGGCCATGCATGCAATAAAGGTAAAGTCAACCTCAAACTGTGAAGCAAAGGCTTCACCTGCTGCTCCTCCTAAGGTCTTCTTTCTTTCCTTTTTGTGTGGAAACTTCGGGGCATAGTGCCTGAATTCATGACAATGGAAGCATTTAGTTTTGGACAAATATTTCTTCTTTGCCCCTTGACTAGATTTTGGTTTGGATTGAGATTTTTTCCCTTTTCCTTTCTTTTCCTTTCTAGCCAATGCAAAGTTTTCTTCCTCCTTTCCCTTGGATGAAATCCCATCTCTGGCATTTCTCCTTATTTCCTCTTGTACCAAATCATACCATAAGCACTCCCAATTTGGTAGTTTCTCCCTCCCATTCACTGAATCTTGATAGTTATGCTAGCTCTTGGCAAGGCCCAGAAGGGCTAGGATTACCCAGTCTTATTCAAGAGCATTAATACTGACTCCTCCAAGTTCATCACGATATTTTGTGAACTTGCCTAGATACTGTGGAATAGTGTCATTATTTTGCATTTTGATACTTCAAAGTTTATCCTTGAGCGCCAACTTCCCATGGTAACTATTATTCTTGAAATTTTTTGTTATTTATTTCCACATTGCAAACAAAGTTTATTTTCTATGGATATTTGAGACAATGTGATCTCGTACTCCCTTCAAGATTATTCTCCACGCCTTATCTACATCTTTGTTCCACTGAGCAAGGTTCTAGGCGTCAAAATCCTTTGGTTTTGCAATATTTGTCTTGATGTATTCTAGCAATCCATTGTCATCCAAATCCGCCTCGATGTGATCCTTCCATGAAAAAAAATTAGAGGTTCCTTCCAAGGCATACTCTAGCCTTATTCTATTGAAGGCCATCTTCTTTTCTTTGAAGAAATCTTATAGCACTGAGCTCCAAATTTAAACCTCCTAAGAAACAACTTCGAAATTCTTGTTCTAATGTGAAATTTGCTCTGATACCATGTAAAAATTATGTTGTATATTTGCAACTGCACATGAAGTTTTGATAAAAAATTGAAAGGCACAAGCCTACTCTACTTCTTTGTGGACAATAATTCACAATTTAGAAAAAAAACTCTTAGACATGCAATAAGAAATCACACACATGCAAATAATAATTTTCATGGGGAAAACAAACTACTAAACCCCAATGTCTACTTGCATTAATCCGATGAATAGAGGTGTATTACAATTTCTTTGCTCAACTGAGCACAACCTGCAAGTGAAAAACCTATTTCTCTACTCAATAAGAAGCTTTGACCCAAACTTAGTCAATTTCTACCTCTGCTTGAGCCCCTATTTCCTTGCATAATTATAGAGAAATTAGGCCCCTATTATTTAGGAATTTCTCCAAAATGGATTACACAATTCCCAAGGTTGATCATCTGGCTGCATGCAACACCTGTACACTCAAGACTAGTCTACAACTAATGTTACACTACCTTGGAATCTCAACAAAAGATGGAAAACTTCAAATTCTCTGCACACACTAGCTATTTGGGATGATTGATCAATTTACTAGATTATCACTGAGTTTGATAGAAGTCCCACTACTTAATTGACCTTCCACTAGTTCCTCCAAAAGGTGGAACTAGTTTAACTGAATCCAACTTGAGATAACTAAATTTGATTTCTACAGATTTGCAATCACACATGCTTAACTAAAATCTAACTCCTCCAACTCAAATTTATTGAGTAAAATAGGTGACAGGTGCCATGTCACACAAGTTAACTATGTCCAAGTTGTCTCTTGATGTGGAAATTTGAATTTTCTCAATTTAATCAAGGCAAAATCAAATTGAGAATTTCTTGCTACATTTTTTCAGCAAAAGGCAACCACCCTTTCAAGGGATCGGGCTTTCAGGATCATTCTTCCTATTCCAGGTCAACACACTTGACCTAGCAATAATGATCATCCTTTATCACATCACCATAACTCCCTCTCACTAAGAGAGGTATTAACAAGTCCCATATTGTCCCTAAAGTACATAAAATTCACCCAAGACATAGGCTTTTCCAGAATATCAATTATCTGCTCATCAATAGGAATATACCAGAGCCTCATTACTCCCTTCCGAACTATGTCAAGAATGTAGTGGTACTTAATCTCGATGTTATTTGAGAAATTAGGTTGCAAATACTCTACCTCTGCTTCCTACTTATTGAAGAAATCATAGTAGAGTAGAAGAAGCTTCCAAATGAACTCGTCCTATATTTCAACATTCCTTGCCCAATAAAAAATGTAATCCTACAATTCCATCTCATTGTTTGAGATACATCTCAAACCATAGTATCATGCAGATATCTCAATACATACTTGAAATAAAATGTCCAACCTAATACAACAAGGAGCCAATCAATTGCTTAGACTCATAATATCTCATTTCTTTCACCAAAAGAGTAGACATGGAATTACAGTCCATCATTCCAAACTTCCAGTCCCAAATAGTAGTGCATCAAACACAAAATCCTTCATACCAAATTCAGTAGCCAACTCCCTCTTAATCTATAACATATTAATCAAATCTTTCTACCATGACTGATCCCTTTGATATTGAGTCCTCAAGGTCTTGAGGTAGACCTTATGTACACTTATTCTTTCATTGAGAAGGATGATCTCTACAACCGTTTGGTATGTTATTCAACAGAAATCATAAAAATAAATTTTAAGAAAAGGATCCCTTATAAGTTGTCCCTTCATAGTTTTTCCCCTTTTACTGAGATAATCCTTCGCTTTGTAATTCTCTTAAGTTGCTTCATCTCAGAAATCATTAATAACTTCTGTTTGGCATAGATGAAGACATCAATATTGATGATTGGCCTACTCCCTATGAATCTATGTTTCTTCTAGTATGATATCTCTAGATACAAGTCCTCTTATCATAATATTCATTTTGTTCTTTCAATCTTATCATCTACTGTAAAAAACTAGGAAAACTTCACCATGTATCTACAACCCTCACTAGGAGGTCACGGAAGAATAATTACAACCAAGCAAGGAATACAAATACAAGAGAGTAACTACTAATGAAATGAATAACATTAGTAATAATCAAATAAGAGAGATATAAAATACTTATCTTTGATAATAATTGTTATGTCCCTCTTGATATTTTTCCTTCTTGCACCCATCTGCAACTTTATTCATATCATCATCATCATGTCGTTCCTTCCTTGAAAGAGCTATGGTTCTATTTTTAGCATAAATGTCTAATCTCGGGATTTTGTTCATAAACCCTAGGGATTTCTTATCCAAGCTTTGTTTCTTGCTAGGGCTTACAAAATCTAGATATTCATTCCAAACCCTAGACTATGTTATCCATGTCATTGATCAACCAATGATCATCCTCAACCAAGTTTCTTGACTTCTTCAAAAGCATTGTAGCAACACATTTGTTCTTACAATGTGCAAGGAATAAACTTCATCATTCAAGGCTAAACATCATCTTTAGTACCCAAATTCCCATAGCAATAAATGAAAAACTTCAATCGAATGTCTTCAGTCATTTCTTCCATGCAAATGAATTTCTCAATAGAGCCTTTAATTTATAATCTTGAAGTGAAACTCAACCTCTTTTCCACTATAAGAAATATTCCTTCAAGGGCATACTTAGTGATAATGACACCTTCTTTCTTTAACAAAGTCCATGGAAACAAATGTTGTTAATTATTTTCAATTTTTGTAGCCTTAATATCTTCAAACATTTAGAATACGTTTTAGTGCTTTGATAAATTATTTGATTTGAGATATTGTCATGGTTTCGTACAATAAATCAAGATATGTCATACCATACTTTACTTCATTCAATACTTTATACACCATTCTATTTATAGTAGATGCATGCATAACCATCCTCAATATTTTTATATAATGAATATCAAATTCCAAAGGTTCTAGAGACATTAACCTTCACACTTAAGCTCTTAAACATTTGACATTGTAGCATGCTTTACACCTAGGAGTGAAAATGTCAATGCTACTTCAAGTATTTGCGAGAAACTCCTTTATGAGATCAAAATGTTGTAGTGCCACATGACTTCAGTAAACCATATAAGCCCTTTTTGTCATCCATAGTGGGTCTAATATAAGGTTTTTATACCTTGCATAGAACACAACTTACTCCTTCAAGTAAGGCTTTGATTGTCTATTTTTCAGCCTAAGCAGAGCACAAATTTTCCATAGGAATTCATTCTAACTTTTGATCGTAGATCCAATTATGACGAGTCTCAATTTTAGCTTCCTTTTAACAAGACCACAAATGTCTTCTTGAAGAATTTAAATCCTAGAGGATGGACTAAGGAATTGTATTAGACTTCTAGTTCTTATTCATAGAGGATTAGATTATGTTCATGATAATTATAGAACAAGATAAGCCCATGCTTCATGATTGAACGAGATATGTTGTAAAAAAAAATGTAGACTAACCTTTAAATTGGTCGAGACAACTTTTTTATCACTATCTAAGATATTTTGGATCTCCTAAGATTTCTCGATCACTTTAATAGGTCTCTGAGGTTTTTCATCCTCCATTGACTAAGACTATTTCGTTTAACTCTTGAGGAGCTTGGTTCAACAAGAATGAAACCTTGGTCTTTTTCAATGAGATATTCTTGGCCTTGTGTTAGTCTAGGATCAAATTCATTTTTATTACTAATCCTAAGGCCTTCCAATTATTTTAGGCCTTTATCAAATTATAACAATTATGTTGATAATCCTTTGGCCTACTAAGAGTTCTCCTAAGGTTTTCATATAGAGACTTAAAGTAATCATTGTCCCACTAAATGTAATTTGAGGTTATTTCAACTTTTGTGACTTTTTCCCTACTGCAATATATATGGAGGTCTAATATATACTTGGATTTCTTTAATATTCGGTTCATAGGCAAAGACTCCTTTTATAATAGACCTACTGAGATTCATTTCTAAGGTAACCTTTGATCTTGCAGAGATAGGATAGATACTTCGACCCATCTACAACATATATACTCAGAGGTATGATGCCTAGGATGTTTGGCCTTCTTCAAATATTTTGTTTATACCAGAAAACTACAAACTTGAGGTCTCTTGGACCTCTAACTATAGATGAAAAATAATGAATTTCTTTCGACAATGGATCTTAAACTAAGGCACAAATTTTCAACCTATTGTGCTTTGGTATTTAGGGATTCCGTTTCATCCATACCTATGATACCATGTTGATTTTTATAGTCTTTAATTATGATAATTGCTTCTAATGAATTTAATTCATTTTACACAATTTCATGCATGATTTCATCATTAAGAAGTTACGCAAACCCCACAAAAACACAATATTTTACCCTGTGAAAACCCGCACCCAATAACCTTTTCAATAAAAAAATTCTTCAATTCAACAAAGATACATCTTAGTCAACAACTATGTCAAACCCAGTACATCCTCCTAGTAAAGTCATAAGTCTTCCCATTGAATTTTCTGGTTAGGTCTACATAGACTTCTACCTTCCACCTTTTATAGAAATAATATTTCCACAAAGATTTTGTTCCTTAAACAAAGGTTTTACCTTCATCGCATAGGTATAGATCATCCTATTAAAAATATTCATCACTTTACAAATTCAGTCTTGTGCTTACCTATTCATCCTCCAACAATCCTTGACTTCTTCCTTCATTTTGTTTGAGATCCAACTTGTTTTCTACCTCAGGTGATCTAAGTTTTCTCTTGGAACAAATTCTATTCAAGTTGTTGCACTTAGGAGGTTCAATTTCTTATACATACCTTTTCTCTTGGTCAAATGTATGAGTCTTTATTGGATCTGACCTAAACATTTTGAAGAGGCCAACTTGACTAGGAGGAGACCGACCAAACTAAATTTATCCTAAACACACTTGCAAACACTTGATTTTCATCTCTCATACATTTTTTCAAACACTTTACATGTAAACCTTTCTACAAATACTTTATGTGCAACCAATAAAGTAGTATTTTTGTTGTATACATTTTGTCAAACATTTTGTATCATTAGAGAAATTTTGAGGTAAAAAATGGGCCTAAAAAAGTACAACAAAAACCAACTTTATAAGAACCAATAGGATTCAATATAAGAATGTCAACCACGGGGATGATTCACCATTTTTGGAGTAAAAAAAAAAAAAAAAACTACTTTTTCAACTCGTATTGTCAACTTATCTCCCTACAATTTTACTCAAATTTCAAGAAGGAGAACTCGTTGGATGCAAAATTTAATTTTGTGTCCAAGGAGTACCCATGTTGCATACTTTCGATGAACCCCGCTACAAGAAAAATGTGAAATACATGAAAAAACATTATTGCAATCATGTATGTTCATGTATTTCACATCTTTTGTGTAGCAGGGTCCATCAAAAGTATGCAACATGGGTTCCACTTGGATGCAAAATTGAATTCTGCATCCAATGAGTGCTTTCGCTCAAAATTTGAGTAAAATCATAGGGAGATAAGTTGAAAATACAAGTTAAAAAAAATTAGTTTTTTATTTTTTCCTCCAAAAGTTGATGAGGTAATCTAATCATAGTTTATTATTTCCACTAGTATTTTATAGTATTTCATAGGATACCAATTTTAGACCTCAAAATTTCTCTAATGGAAATAAATTCAGGAACATGGCTCTTATTCCACTTATAATATACTAATTGAAACATACCACTCAACCATGCAACTTTTGATTTTTGTCTTTGAGGTATTTTATCAAACATTTTGTATGCAAATTGTAATAAAACACCTTTAACACATTTTTTTAAATTCTTTTCATCCAAATAGCCATGTATATCTACAACAACACTATCATACAACAATATTATCCCCATCCACAAAAAAACATTTTCAATGAGGCATTTCATCAAATAGTTTGTATGCAATGAATCATTAAACCATTTAAGCATTTCTTCAAACACTTTTCAGGAAAACTAATATAGAAAATTATGTACATGCAAATAGTCATATATCACCTATAACAATACTATAACAATATTGTCCCCTTCCATAAAACAACATTTTCATTGGGGATTTTCATTAAACAGTTTGTATGCAATTAACCATTAAACCATTTAAGCATTTATTCAAACACTTTGCATCCAAACTAATATAAAAAATTCTTTGCATGAAAATAAGCATATATCATCTACAACAATACTATCATAAAAAATATCTTCCCCATCCATAAAACAACATTTTCACTAGGGCATTTCATAAAACGGGTTTTATGCAATGAATCATAAAGCTGTTTAGGGATTTCTTCAAACAATTTGCATGCAAACTAATATAGCAAGTTCATCGGAATATATCCTAACATATAACAATCCAAGTTCTAAAAATTGAACCAAATGATCAATTGGAGTTCCCCTCACTATGTTCAGATTTCAACCTCTAGAACGTCATAGATGAAAAGTTATAGCATAAATGCTAACATGGCCTTTTTGATGCATGATTTTAGGAGCACTAAGGAAGCTAAACTTTATCTATTCATATCTACTAAAATACCATGACACAATATCTGAAATTTGGACCAGATGATCACCAATTTTTTACCTTACTATGGTTGAAGTTTCAGCTTCTAGAACCTCCTAGAAGAACAATTATAACATAAATTCCAACATGACCTGTTTTATGCACAATTTTAGGAGAAGTCAAGAAGCTCAACTTCCTTTGATAATATCTACTAAAATATCATGACAAATGATATTAAATTTGGATCAAATTATCAATGGGATTTCCCCTCACTATGGTCCAAATTTCAGCTTCTAGAACCTCCCAAAGGAAAATTTATAGCATAAATTCCAACATGACTTGTTAAAGATGCATTTAGGAAGCCCAACTTTCTCTGATCATATTTATAAAAATTTCACAATCCAAGATTTGAAAACTAGACCAAAGGATAAACATAATTTTCCCTTAGCATGGTCCAATATTTAGCTTCTAGAACCTCCCAGAAGAAAAGCTATAACAAAAATGCCAACATAAACTGTTTAAAGATACATTTAGGAAACCCATTTTCCTTTAATCACATTTCCTAAAATTTCATGATCTAAGATTTGAAATTGGACTAGAGGATCAATAGGATTTCCCCTAACCATGGTCCAAGTTTTAGCTTTTGGAACCTCCCAAAAGAAAGTTATAGAAGAAAAGTGAGCAATTATAGTCATAGATCCATGCAAAATTATCATAAAGCTATACATTAATTTCAATAAAGAACTATTAATCATATTCATAGCTCACAATTAATAATATGTGTTTGAAATCTAACAATAGTTGAAACTAAAGGTGGGAACTTGATTTTCCACCCAACCATAGACTAGTTGCAGCCTATATTTCTTTAGTAGTCACCTTCAAGACAAATTGATGATCCAAGGGGATTTTTCAAGAAAACTTAGTTGGAAATCATGCTCAACACTAAGTGTATGGGAACTTTAGTTACAAGTGGTTTATCAACCTAGAAATCCAATCTTGTTCTTCATCTAATTTCCTTCATCCCAAGAGACACAGAGAGAGAGAGAGCCCTTTTTTTGTTATTTGAGTGACTTTTATCCTCTTTCATGTGTGCCTCTTCATGTTCTTCATGGAACATTCTTCAATATCTTTCTTACTAGCTGCACTTTTGATTAAGAAGTGGTGTCATATAACACCACTTAGGTTCTTCTTCCTTTTACCCCTCAAATCATGGATATGTGGTCCCACTCTTTAGGTCATTAAAATAAATTTATAATAATTTATAATCATAGTATAATTACATTACAAAAATTAGGCGGAGTACACTAGAGGTGTGACACCATCATCCTAGACTCTAATGTAATCCCCATGCCCCCATCATCATCAATATAATCATCATAATTGTCCTCCATATCATCATCATCATCATCATTTGTAATGATGTATCATCACTACCATCCTCTTCTGCTACATGTGGTCCTGGTGACAAGCTCATAACCCTATCTATCAAATTATCCATAATATTTTCATGCTACAACATAATAGACTCCACATGATCTAACCTCTATTGTGCCTCAATTCTTGTATGCCTATCCTCCACATGTACATATTTCATCCTAGCATATGTCAACTTTTAATGTATGGATTGCAACTAGGTACCACTCTAATAGAATGAATAATCACCCTAGAAATGATAAAAATCTCTCTCCTATCAAGAAATATTGTATAATACCACATCATAGTCATCTAGCGATACAATCGTGATGCCAAGTTACCCTTCCAATCTCCCTTTTGAATGGGAACATCTCTGATTATTCCAATGAATTGTTTATCCTTGGAGTTTACTACCTTAAAAAACGTGTATGCTAGTATAATTTGCAAATGGAATTGTCTCACCACATACTCCCTCATAAAGTTGTGAGTCACACCACCATCAACCATAGCAATCCACTAACTCCCATAAATGTCCACACACATAAAATGTAGTCTGTTCTAGTTTTGGTCGTGTTTTGGAATGGAATTCTTCATTACAGTTGTCCCCAAAACCTACATCACTATCATAAAATGCTTCTCTTCTTTCTCCTTCACACAAGTCCAACATGGAAGAGGCTTATTCTCTTTCATTGTATGACCCTGTTTCCGTCCATCCTCCTTCAAAAAATTCCCCTTTCTATTGCCATCCTGATTTTTTCCCTTTTCACCATCATGCTCCCACCCTTCTATATTTCCTTCTCCAAATAAATCCAAAACTTTATCTATTGCAGTGATAACTACTACAAGAGTCTATAAATTATGTCTTCTCATCTCAACTTGTTCCCTTAGCTACAAACAAACCATAAAAATGAAAAATGAAAAATGAATCCTCCTCTGACATATCCTTTATATCCAACATGTGCCCTGAAAAATCCTTGATGTATACTTGAATGCTTCCTACTTCAGATTCTCAACTTATTCCTTGTAACCCAAGACTGATTCCTTGGAACGAATTGCACATACAAATCTTCCTTCATTTCTTCCCACATGGCGATAATTTCAATTATGTATCTAGGTGCAAAATATTCCATCGTGGATCACCACCATAACTTCACTCTCATGTCAAGTATGTAGCAACAATCCCAACTTATGATTCATTTTAGTATCCACTCATATAACACAAATGTTACTCCATATCCAAACAAAATTTGCCAGATACCTTTGTACTCTTCGTACCATCATATGTCTCTAGTTCTTTACCCTTTTCCCTTACTTTGGTGTTGGAAGAACTCTATCCAACCACCATCCTCAATAACACAACCGCTTTTGACTGCTTATTGACCAAACTCATAATATCATTCACCTTCTCTTCAAGTTTATCCACTCTTTCTCCATCTCTTTGGATTGTATCAATCAAGTAAGAGATCATATCAATAAAAAAATTCCCAGCTACATCACTACTCTTAGTATGTGAACCAACCATCTCCATCTTCTATAGAAACTTCAGTCAACAATCCTATAAAATTCCCTGATAACCAAGCCCAATGTTTCCCTTCTAAAAATCAATTAAGGAAATTATGTGCTCACCATATATGGTGGAGATCCTCTCAACCCGCAAGCCCTATAAATCACCTCCTCAAAGTGAATAATCACCTACCAAATTACTTTTCTCCGATACTACCTCCCTGGTGAAGAATATCCCACCACAAATTAAGCTCTAATACCACCTCCTGGTGAAGAATATGCCACCAAAGACTAAGCTCCAATACCACTTATGTGTGTTGGAGATAAACTTGAACCAATTAAGATTTGATACCACTTTTCATGCTCCAAGAGCATCCCCACAAGCCAAAACATGTTAGGACCTCTAAGCATGCATCACTAGCATGTTTCCCTCATAATGGCACAACCAACTTGTGGGTACTTCACTTGGACTACACCTCCTCTTTGTAATTAATAAATGTTTAGTTAACTCTTGTAGTGATATTTCAAGTAACTAAAATCATAAGTACCATCACGTGACATGCAATATCAAATCACATTCATTAACATGTATCATATATGAATCATTAACATAACTATGAAACAAATACACATACGAAATATAGGGTGGAGGGATGTAACCTCTAAATGCTCTTATAATCACTTCAATTATATGATTCAATGTAAAATACAATGTTACAATACTTTGGGAATGGATTAGGTCACTCCCCTACCCGACCTCACAAAATACAACATGAGAATAACCTCCAAAAATACATTCAAGTCACCCCTTAAGTGTGCCCCCCCAACCCATCCACTTGTCAAGTGGAAGGATAGGTTTGTGGATCTACTCCCTCAAGCCTACATAACCTACTGCTTAGACTTTGGGCTTTCTCCCATGTGACTTTCATTCCTTCAGCACTCTTCACTCACACAATCAATGAACCACACCCTTTTCTTAAGAGCTAAACCCATCCAATCTTTCCCTCGTGGGTAGGAAGGACACACCCATCCACGCGAAGTATGACCTATGTCTATGTGAATCCCTTGCCCAATTCTCCTTGTTCTACTTTGTCATTTGATAGTTATGTTCCATTCACTCCTCTTTGGTATATATATAACTTGTGGGTGTAATGTGAAGTGATAGGAGCCTTCAGTTGACTTAGCCCAACCCTTTGGCTGTCATGTCACTTTGTTTACTAAAACATTGTGTGCATTCCAATGTCACCATGCCCTTTGTGCTATTTGACTTAGCCAACACATCTTGGTTTCATCATTCACTCCTTGGTTTGTGCATCTATCAATTGTGTGGGCACTCATTCTATGTGGGTGTGTCCATCTAATAGTATGCTCAGCGTGTCTCGATCCACTGTGGGGGTGCACTCATCTCCTTAGTGCCCAACTTGTCTCGCATAATGGGTGAGTTCGTCTAAGTGATGGGTAGAAACCCCTAATTTTCCCCCTTATGCCACATCAAATGTCACAAATCTTATGATGGATGACTCATCATGCTCTCTATCAGTAACGACTAAGGCACACATGTGCACTCATCTCGTGGGCTTGAAAAAATGCAAGAAAATTATTTTCCTTCCCTCTTGTCCATCAAATTTCCAAAATATTCCAGAATCTACAATCTAGATAAGGTTGGTTGAAATGTTAGGAGTGCCATTGGAGATAATTTATTTCCAATCATTAATATGATAGATAGTTCCAAGTGCCCATAGAGAAGTATATAAAAATGTCAAAGGTAAAAATTTCTCCAAGCACTATAGCCATAGACCATTAAAGCATCGTTGGGAGAAATATATTGGTACAAAAAAATATCCCCAAGCATTAATCCGTAGGCAATTCCAAGTGGTTATTTTCAAAACAAAATCTTTGGGTGATAATATGTATATAATTAGATGGTTGATCACAAAAATAATTTAGCAAGGTGGCTTGGGATTTTTGGCATGTATAATCTCTTTAGGCCCCCTAAGTCTTCCCTACTAGTGATATCATAGCCCCGACAAGTGCTTGTGCTTAGCTAATCATTTGGTTCCTTAATTAACTACAAATAAAACATATACAATGTTCAATATATCTAGAACACTATGGCATGGTAATAACATATGCATGCCAAAGTAAAACTATTATTAAACATAATTAATTACAAATTAACTAGGAAAAATGGGAAAATAAATTCCTATTATTGAATAGACCTTCAATCTAGACACTAAATTGTTAGTTTCTAACTTCAA
Organism: Pinus taeda; assembly: GCA_000404065.3. Classification (NCBI taxonomy): domain Eukaryota; kingdom Viridiplantae; phylum Streptophyta; class Pinopsida; order Pinales; family Pinaceae; genus Pinus; species Pinus taeda. The sequence continues at coordinate 124,687 of APFE030379931.1, forward strand.
TGGGGCTCTCAATGGCGACAAGCTCAATTAGTGGATTCACAATTTGGAATATTGATTCAAAATTTAAATGGCTTGAGATCATGACAAGTCATTGAATTTCACATGGAGGACCATGGCCTTACGTGGTGGCATACCCACACAATAAAAAACCAACCCATAATTGATGCTTGGGAAGTTTACAAATGCCATTTTTAATAGGTTTTACCCATTAAGGATTATTTATTGGAAAAGTGGCTACAACGTCAACAAATCGAGGACAACATATCCAACAATGTACTGAGTTTTTGACAAAATATCCATCAAGCCCAAGGTAAGATACATTGAAGACAAACTTCATGTCAATTTCATTTTTTGTTTACTGCCACATTTTAGGAACTAGATATATTCTTTATTACTTTCCTTTCATGTAGAATGCCTTCTTGTATGCTTCCAAATTAGAGGTTAAGTTATTTAAAACCAATACTATTACTCAAAAGAAGTTGGTTTTCTTTTCTCAACCTAAATCAATGCTAATTCCAAGGGAAAATCTAACAGTAGTGGGAATAAATCAAGGTATACCAATAGAGAACTTGCTATTGAATCACAAAACAAAAGGAATTAGTGCTCTTACCACAAAAGGTATGGACATTATGATGATGAAGCATAGTTCTCACACCATCGCTATGAAGGATAAGACCCTTCTTGCTAAATAACAACTTGTGTTGGGACATAGATGTACAAATCACGAATCCCACCTATACAACTCTATATTTAGTGTCAACGACCATAGATTTAGTGTTATTTGGTTCTAAGGCAATGCAACCTCCCGTCTAGCATACATGAGGTTTCTAGTTGGATCTCTCCCACTAGTTCCACCTAGATTACAACCTAATCAATTATATGACTAGAATTATGTACATATTTTTAAAATATGAGACATGAAAAACAATACATGTACTAAAATTAGGAAATACGTAAGCTTGTAATCTACTCGTCCCATTTTTTCTAAGATTTCAAAGTGTTTGCAATATCAACGTGCAATCCTGGCACAAGTTCCAAGCCTCAAGGTATTGTTTTGTGGATTAACCTTGAAATACACATGATCTCGAACTTTAAATTATTTCACTACTATATTCTTATTTTCATAACTCTTCTTTATATATTGGTCTACTTTCAAATTTCATTTAATTTGAATGGCTTCCTATTTTATTTCCTTCAACATCTATATTCTAAGCAAAATTATGTCCATTGGATTATGCCAATAGTTCGGTGTTAGGCCCCTATACTACTAGTGTAACCCCTTATTGTTATTAGTACAACCCCCTTATTATATTGATGTACCCATGTAGTGCCCATATTGTTACTATTGTGCCCCATAGAAGCCCACTATGTGTTATTATTGTGCCCTTACATTATTATTGTTATGTCGGCTTTGATTTTGTTATGACCCCTTAGACTCCTATATATAGAAAGGAGGTCTTTTCATTTGTATCATCCGAATAATTGTTCATTTATGTAATGTAAAGGAGGTTTCCCCCTCGAAGAGGCTGAATTCTAAGGCGTGGATCTCTCTTTTCTATCTTTTTGTGAGCTGGTTTCATAACATTCGGGGTATTGTATTTTCTGCATAAAGTGCCTCGAAGGGAGTCACCTTCAATGATGCATTATAGCCATTACTATAAGAAAATTCTACCTAATATAGGTAGTCCCCCCATCTTATTTGTTTGTTGATGACATATATGTGAAGCATGTCCTCCAATATGTATTTTCTTCTTTCGGTCTTCCCATATATCTAGGCATCATAAGTAATGTTGAAGTTTAATTGAGTTCCAAATACATAAAACAATTCTTTCCAATAAATCGATGTGAAATTTGCATCTCTATCATATATGATCACTTAGGTATACCATGCAATCTAAAAAAATTCTCGCTTGAAAATTTATGCATTGTTAGTTGCCTTGTGGGTTCACTTTATAGGAATAAAGTGAGAAACCTTATTTAATTTTCCATTTGCAACCATGATTCCATCATGTTTCTTTATCATCTTTGGAAATCTCATGATAAAATCCATCGGTATAACTTCCCATTTCCACTTGTAAACTGGTAAGAGTTGTAATAATCTTACATTCATTTCTATCTTTCTGAATTGTCCTGATGATGGACCCCCTTTGGGGTTTGAAACGTCGGCAGAATGAACTAAAAACTGTGGATAATCCGGATCATGAAGCTACAAAAAACTTCCACAGAGGCTTAAAATCCAATGTAATAAACCTATTGGGTATTTATATTTAGTTTTGAATAGTTGGCACTTGATGCATCTAGAAATATATTCCACAATTTCCTTTTTTAATCCAAGCCAATAATGATGCCTTTGTATAGTAGTAATCATATTTTAGTCGCTTGGGTGTCCTAAGTATAGTTTCTTGTGTATTATATCCATAATGAACCTCTTCAACTCTATTGAATTTGTTATGTACAATCTCTCTTTATAGGTGAACACTAGTCTCAGTTATATGGTAGCCATCATTTATGTTTTGATGGTTCGTGCTATAAACAATATTTTTATGAAGTTCCTATCAATGGGCAAGTCTTATTCTATCTTAATCTTCATAATGGATTCACAAGTACTATTGGTTGCCATGTGAATCAATTGTATGCTTTGGCTGAGTGCATCTACTACCATTTTTTCCTTATCTTTTATAAATTTTATCTCAAAATCATATTCACTAATAAGAACTAACCATAAAACCTATCTAGTCTTCAAACGAGGCTGACCAAATAAGTGATTCAATGCACTATGATTTGTCATCAACACAAATTTCCAACCAATCAAGTAATGGCACCACATATTTAGATCATAAATTATGGCTACAAGTCCTAGGTTATGGGTCACATACCTTTTCTCATGCTCTTTTAGCTTCCTTGACTTCTGCCTCACCATATGGCCATTGCATAAGGAATTTCCCAACTCCTCATTTACATGCACCTACACACACTATGAAATCTTTGTTTAGGTTTATAATCTTTAGAATTGGTGTACTCGGAAGAAGGTACTTTAATGATTGAAAACTTTATTCACATTTTGAAAATCAGACAAACTTAATCCTTTCTTCAACAATGAAAGTAATCAAACGGTAACTTTTGGAGGATCCCTTAATGAAATCCTTGATAATAGCTTATCAGTCCCATGAACTATCTCACATCCATCACATTTTTTCAAAGTTGGACAATATGTAATGGCGTTAATCTTTTCTAAACCCATAGAAATTCCTTGTTATGAGATGAAACTTCCCAAGTAATGGATCTACTTATGACATAAATTATATTTTCTAAATTTGGCATACAATTGATGCTATCTTAGAACCTATAAACCATTCTAAGATTTTCTCATGTTCCTCTTCAAACTTGGAGTAGATGAGGATGTCACCAATAATAACCCATACAAATTTATCCAAATATTTACTAAGGATACTATTTTTAATGGACATGAATGTCAATGGTGCATTAGTGAGTATGAAGAACACTATTACTACATAATGACCATACTTTGTCCTAAACATTGTTTATGATTGTCTTCATTGATTGAAAAAATGTTGAGGTCTAAAATGGCCTCCTAAGAAATATTATAAAATAATACTAGAAACAATAAAATAAAATTAGATTACATCAAATTTTAGAGGGAAAAAAATAAAAACACTAATTTTTCAACCTGTATTTTCAACTTATCTCCCTAGGTTTTTACTCAAATTTTGAATCAGGGTATTTGTTTTGTAGCTATAGTTTAATGACATTGATATGACATTCAAATTTATTTAGTACTAAGGCTCACACTTTATTCTTTGAGGATCTCAGGTTGAGGATCTGAACACTTGACTCTTTTATTAGTGGATGTGATGGTTATGTTTGTTTCCTAGTTGATATTATGATGATGATAGCATTTATGGATATGTATGTTCTCTATTGATATCATGATGATGATAACAATGATGGATATGTATATTCTCTATTGATGATATGATGATGATAGCTTTGATGGATATATATGTTTTCTATTGATGTTATGATGATGGCAACTTTGATGGATATGTATGTTTCCTACTGATGTTGTGATGTTGATATCTCTGATGGATGTGTTCCTTATGCTAGCTACTTACATTAGTTATGGTTCACGATAAACAACGATGTGAATTACTAGGTCATGATTGATGATGCTATTATGAAAATGACTAACACTGAGAAAATTTGTCACTGATGATTATCGAGTATGACAAGAAACAATCGGAGGCACTCACATGTGATCAGTCGATGACATTTGGTTTGATGGAAATGAATATTTTGTCTGAAATTCTAAGTTCAGTTTGAAACCTACTATATATTCTAATGATATGTTGGTGGTTTCAGGAACAAGTTAGTTGCTTGGCCGAATGAAGCACACATGGGTGATGGGGTTGTACAATTGGATGGAACTGCATAGGAGGGGTCAGACAGTGTCCCTGATTTCACCTGCTAGCATTCCCACCATGACTTGGGCTAGAAGGGTTGGAACACGTTTTCCTTGAAGATCATGATGCCATGGGGGAAAGTCCAAAATTTGGGTTGCCCACGAGGATTCTACTGGGGGGGTGCGCATCAAGGTGGATTCCTTGATCCCCAACACCATTAGTCTCACTATAGCGGATAACATAAGATATGACAGTAATCTCTATTGTTGCACCTATACTTTCCCCTCGTAGCCACTAGATGCTTGAAGGGAAAGTGGTTGGAATCTTTGGAACATCGAGGGAAGTTCTTGAAGGGAATGACCGACTTAGCACCCTTGGCATAAAAAATAAGCTATTAGGAATGACACCCTTGGAAATTTGAAGGGAAATTCTTGAAGGGCACAACCAACTTGGCACCCTTGGCATCATTAAAAGGAAGCTATATAATCAAGATATGAAAATTCTTCAAATTCACATCAAGTGGTAAATGGGATTGGAACCAAGGCAATTAAATCAAGAATAAAGCTTGGGGAAAATGGAGAATAGGAAAAAATAAAATTATTTTACCTTGAGAACTCTACCCTTCCCATGTTGAAAATATTAGATAGATAATGCACATAAGTAATTTAATTAGGTAAAAGGGGGAAAGAGTGACATAAAGTTAATTATAAAGATTAATCCTAAAATAGTTAAACTTCATTAAGAGAAGAGGGTGGTCAAACAAAATAAGATTATTAAATTAAAATTTGAGAAATTTAGAGAACCTCCATGTGGCAAGATCCAACATAAGAATATCCATCCAAGTGGAAAATTGAGTTAAATTAGGAGGTAGTTAGGGGACCAAATCTTAGACTTATCAATCGACTTTAGTAATGAACAAAAATTGAGTGGAAAAGGGGGATGAAGAAAGAACTTGGAGAAGAAATAGGAAGTCTTGTTGGGGTGAGGAAAAATATTATTTTTGAATTAAAATTTAATTAAATAATTTTAGAGAGCCTTGGTAAGAGGGTGACACATGGGTGGGTGAATAATAAAACATTTAGATTAATAAATATAATTAATTATGCATGAAATTCCAAGTGTCACCTATGAATCCTCTTATAAAAGAAGGGGCAAGCCATGAGAGTGGGGACTCTTTGCTTACCCTATTGTTGGATTGATGAGATTATGTCATTGTGAGTGGCTACAAGCTATAATTGAGTTTGGTGAGATAGAGGGCTTTAGAGAGGGAAATTTTGAGCCAAGGAAGGCCCACATATATCAGCTAGCACACTTCTTCCATTGCATAGCCCCATTGCAACTCAAGGGTCCGCAAGGAAGTAGAGTACCTGAGGAGTAGGCTAGAAGGTCAACCGGTGGGTCACTACATTCAGTCAGAGCACAACAACATTCACACTTGTAGGCACACAATAGACAGGGAATACAATTAGTGGCAAGATCATGATCAAATCTCATCTGTGGTTGAACAGTACCTTTGTTATTTATGTTTTTTTTTATCTGATTTCATTGTGCCTATAGTTAATATAATGTAAAATAGATGATATGTGTCATGTAGTGCAATTCATGTATGTTTGATATAAGTTCTTTAATATTTATGAGTTCCCAATTTTTATTTTCTTATGGTTATATTCCTAGTTTATTGTATTATTATTTATTAAAAAAAACCAAAAAATAGCATAGGGTTCGTCCCCTACATTTGGTATTAGAGTGCCAAGTTTAGTGTCTAGGATCTATGGACCCTTCTTTTTGCTTCTTTCTCAATTTGTTTCTTTAAATTCTCTCCTATTACATACTCTAATTATTTTGAAGCTCACAAGCCCTCTCTTTCAGATTTATTTTAAAGTGCTTTACAAAATGTGCACACTCCTTTCAGATTTTGATTCCATTGGGAGGTTTCATCTATGTCCAAAAGAGATTATTAATAGAGTGTTGATTGTTTCTTGGTTTTATGTTGATTATTTGAGAAGGTGTGAGATGGATGTTATAAAATCATGTATTATCCACTACCTCATTCATATCTGAGAGGTAGTTCATCGTAAGTCAAAAAAATTGTGGTATTTTGGTGCCAGGAATGAGTGTCATACCCTCAAAAATACCCTACACAAGCTCACTTCCTCAACCTATCAGCACATGACTATATTTGGATTGCAAAAATGAAGGTAGATTATGATTTATGCATGGAAGCAAACACTCCATGATGAATATTGAACGCCCATGTCTCAAATTTATTATCTCCAAGCATATTATGTTGACCACATCAATGATGAAGAATTATTAGGGCTTTGCAGAATTGAAGTAGTGATGCTAGAGGATGTTGAATCCCTAGATGATTGGCTCTAAGAGGAGCTCATCATCTTCATATTCATAATAGTGTGCCACCTTCTCTCTACATTTATTTTATCACCCAACTCTTGACCCTTGTTTTTTTCTAGTACAAATGAGCCAATGACTCACTGTAGATAAATATTCCATTATTCAAGATACATCATGTGGCCCCTTTGTGTTAGGAAGATGGTCGCACGAGATCTACTACTGATAAGTTTCCAAGACTTAGCAGAGGTTTCAGAGGAGGTTGTTTCATCTCTCATTTAGAAGGAAATTTTCTAGGGTTTTAGGTGCATCAAAAAAAATGCATTGTAGCGTCTACAAATTTTGATGTCTTTTGGCTACAAATGAGCTAAAGGAGGCCCTTCCCTGCTTCTATGTAGATTCTCGTTTTACATAAATTCTAGTTACTATTTTATTTTGATTTCTTGAGATCATACCCACCATGTGAATGACGAGCTCATCGATCCCAGATCCATTCATCTCGAGGATGTTGATGAAAGGTCAAAGAGTTTGATTTTTTGCATATTGTCTTTGATCTTGTAAGGGGGACATTAGAAGTTGTAGATGCCTTGAAGAAAATGCATACCCAAACATAGACCAGTTGGCTTTTGAAAGTAGATGCGATAGCCAAGAAGATTTAAGTTCATGGTGTTTTTTTTTTTTTTTTTTTTTTTTTTTTTTTTCAGCTGTCTAAGAATTTCTTATCATTATTTAAAACACTAATAGGAAATGACCAGAAAACTCTAGTTGTAACGTTAGGATAATCCTTATTAGATTTTCGTGTGAAGATGAAATACATTATTTCAAACTTTGTATGTATTTATTGTAGTCCAAAATAAAATCGCAATTATGCCATTTTGAGAAGTTGTGGTTAACCACATTTAAAACAATAGCCAAGGGTAATATATATTTATAGAAGAATTTCATTTATTTTTGATCTTGGGCTTTGTTTGAGTCTAGGTAGAGTAAAATACCACATGAGAAACACATAATGTTGAAAGAGTCTTGGTGTGTTACTAGAAACTTGACCTAGAGACTAGTTTCTTGTTTAGTTCATTTCAATCCTCTGGCACCACAATACATTGCTACATTACTAGTCATTTTTATGTACATAGTGTATGATGGGAGGGGAGGTGGATTTGCATGTTTATCGATTGAAAGTTTCTAGCCACATTTTTCTCTCCCTTTCTATTGCCTATTATGTTCCCTTTTCCTGTTTTTGGTGTTTCAGGTGTGCCTTTTAGAGAATCCACTAATTTCATTTCAAAAGTTGATTTATGTTCTAGGACTTAGATTAATTCATTCTGAGAGTATCGACTTTGATGTTTAAAACAAAATTTCAAAACCATTCTGTGACCCAGCTATTGAGAGTGAGATCATCCTTGGTGAGCCAAATTTTGAATATTTAATGGCTTAACTTCAAAAGTGTTTCCATAAGATGTCTTATCCAAAAAACTTCAGACTGCAAGCTTGCAGTCTAATTGCATTAATAGTGAGGGACACAAAATACATAGCACCTTATCTAAAATTTGAAAACTAAGTTAATAACATATATGCCCTGCAAATAATCCTTGATCTTGTAGTGTGATGTTACCTATGAAAGAGTTCTTAGTGGTCACTGACTGTGGATTTGGGGTATTTAGGTTGTTGATACAAGGGACCATTAATCCCCTTATTTTAGATTATTTTCAAGGTTTGTTCAAACATTTTCCCCTTCTTTTGGAGTATTCTCAAGGTTTGTTTAAACTTCTTCCCCTTATTTTGGAGTATTTTCAAGACTTGTTCAAACTTCTTCCCCTTTGTAACATTCTTCATTGGCATGACTAGTGAAGTTGTAATGATTATAAATTTTATATGTTCCCTTGCCATTTGGCTTGGGTCTATAGTGAAATATACAAAGTTGGGTAAACTTGCCATTAAAGAGCAGGATGACTTTGCAAAACAAAACCACGGGTTTAATAATTACAATCTATGAGAATTATACATGAAAAAAAAAAGGTGAGCTCTCTAAGAACTCCAATATCAAACTTTTCTCGGCCCTGCCCCTTAGTGAAATTGATTGCCTACGAAGGCAAAAACTTGCGAGTGTCAAATATGAATGCAAAAACATAAAAATAAAAATAAAAATTATTATTAAATAAGGATTGAGTTCATTTTGGAGCAGGAAGTATGGATGATCTTGTTGGTTTCTTTAGAATTAGCTCCGATGGTTTTAAGACCTTTTTTTCCCTTGTCAATTTATGTGGTGAAAGATTCCACCCTTGCTAATTTCCCATTGATTCCTTGATAAGTGAGTAGAGTTGTCAGTAAGTGTTTTTGATTTAATGTTGGAATTAATGTGAGGTTATTACTTGTGTTTTTGTAGAAATTAAATGTATTTTATCTTTCCCATTAAACTAAGGTAACTGGATGTTGATTTCAAAACAAGTGACATGGCTAGAAAAGGAGCAAGGAAGAGTAGGTCTACTAGAGGTTGAAACATGGAGCCACCAAAGAATCCAAATCATGTCAACCCACCCAACGATGGGGAACATATTGCATTACAATATTAGATTCCTGGTTGTAACACCGTCATCCCACATCTACCCAAGTAACAGACCAACCAGGGTAAATATGCAATGAGATGCCACTATAATGGGATTCAACCTCCTAAGTCACCTTAAGGAAGTGGAATAAATAGAAACACACAACACAGACCTTCCACATCAGCAACAAAACTCCTAGGAGCCATCACAACCACTCATGTAACCAACCCCTGAGACCAACTGAAGTTTTAGTGCAACAAACCCCTGGATGCTCCCTTGATATGGACAAGGGTGCGTCTAGGAGGCTCCAATTGCTCCCACAGTAAGGCATGGGTGCATCTAGGTACTTTTCTCCTCAATCCTATTCCTATGACTCTGATATTTGTACCACTTTTTCAGGCCCAAAGACCAGGTCACTGCCTAGAACTAAATGATACTTTCAGAACTGAAAGATAACAACAAAATAATGATACATATGCAATTACTCGAAAAAGACCATGATAGGTGATGAGCCCCAAAAATGGGTAACTTATTGGGCTCATTTTTCCTATTATTCTTGATTAATCCACCATTCTTCATAGTTCTATCCATGCTTTTGAATATATTTATGTTAATTGAATGAATGAGAATAGTCACTTGACCACAATGTCTAATACGTGCTTATTGCAGATTTTTGGACATCTTTTGAACCAAGGTCAAGCATTTATGAGCAAGTTGATAGCCAAATACAAAGGGACAAGGCTGAGGATTTGTAGGAAGGGTGTCTCCAACACTAAATGACCCCTTCCTCGAGTTCTCCATCATCAGCTCGAAGTTCAACAACCCACCAAAGATGATTTCAAGGGGTAGCCGAGCAGATTTTGTGAAGTGGCTGATTAACTGCAGTTTTGAGCAGCCAAGCTCCTAAAGTTAAGGAGGGATTTTGGGAGTCCTCGTGGTACATAAGTAGGAAGGATTCAAGCCTTGGTAGTTTAGCCACTGAACAGTTGTTTTTCGCACTTTAGTGCGGCTCTGCATTTCAGCTCATCTTCGAGCTTTTGCTGTAAACAGTTTTGTGACATGATTATTTTTTGAGTAATGGAGATAAATTTCACTTTGTACCAGCTCTAAGCTTCCTTAGGAGGATGTAGCTCTTGGGTTTGGGCCCAACCCAAGTGCCAGTACCTCCTTTGTGTACTTTATGTGTCTTTGCTGCATTCATAGAATAATTTCTGTTATTTAGGTTAAGATCTTGCTTTGCTACTTAAGTTGTTTTTGATGATTAAAATAGCTTTCCATACTTCAGGTTGATTTGATAGTTTGGTATAGGAAAATATCTGCAAAAATTCCATCAAGAAATCCTTGATCTCATCTCTCCCTCCTTGGGACCATGACTTGAGACCAAGGCATACTTGCTGCCATAAAAACATTGTTTTTGCCTTTTCATGCAATTGCTAGTGTTAGATTTTTAGTTGGAAAAGTTGATACCAGTTGTACTTGCATGTTTAAGATTTGTTCTTGCTTATTTTCCAAAGTTATCTGGCATGATTTCCTGTCTATAAACTTATGTTCATCATGTTTCTGGTTTTTAGGTCAGATTAGGTCAAAATAGTTAGATCTCTAGTTTTCCTAGTCTTTGTTTGATCAATTTTGGAAACTAGTGTGCAGAGCACCTATAACACATCCCTACCTACCCTTCCTCCATCATATAACCTGTTCCAGCCCTGATCCAAGATTCCTTCCCTTCATTTGCCACACTTTCCCAATTTGCCCTAATTTCTACTTTCTTGTGCAGCATTGCCCCCTCCATCCTTGAACAAATCCAACCACCTTCATCACTCCTTAGCTTCATTCACCAAGTCCTAGACCCCTTCACATCCTCATCCATCCTCCATTTCCACTTTCCCACTGTTTTTCCACCATCAACCCCCTAAAATCCTCTTTCGGCTCTTCCTGTAGAACATGCTGTAGAACCCCTGCAGACTTCCTGTAGAAGTTCACGTGAGTAGTTTTTAGAGATCTGATCACTGTGAAACTCTTTGAAAGGGTGCTAGGGACCCCTTAGGTCCTGTTCTCACCTTCCCAACCTCCTGCAAATGCCCACTCCACTTTATTTCGCCAATAAACCCCTGCACAGTAAAAAATAGTTAAAGCACATGCATAATAATTCTGCAAAATTACTCAAAAATACAAAAAGATGTTGTTTCCAGATTTTACTTTAGAAGTAGCTTAGTCACTTGCATTTTACCTTTCTAGAAGTCAATGGCATCCATTTCCACTGCTTCCATCTCTTTTCTTGCATGGTACGTTTAGTCAGTAAAATTAGGGTTTGCTAGGGTTTGCATTTCTTTTTAGCTTTCAGTGTGTTTCTGCAAGTAGATTAGCCTCCTTCGAGTTAGCTTTCATCCATCATAGTTAAAAGCTTCTTCTAAGAGCTCATAAAAGTTGGCTTAAGCTCCTAGCGGACTTGTGCCAGCTAATCAAGTGATAGCCTGCGACAAGAGCTAGTACTTGTGTATATAGCACCGTCACTTCCAAGTTTGTTATGAACAACCGGATTGATAAAAGTAAAGAAGGGAGTCCCAGGAGTTGCAGCATCATTGCTGCAATACTGGAGCTCGCCATCTTTTTGGTGCTGTTGCCGAGGAAGCGTCAAAGTATTTGTGATTGCTTCTTTTCTTCTATTTTCTACTGCAACCTTTTGCTAAGTAGTTATTTTAGCAAGAGTAGAGTAGTTGTTTCATTTCCATTCTACAATTTCATTTCTGTAAAAGTAGATTAGACATTTCCTTCTTTCCTAGGCTAGCATTTCAATTCTACAAGCGTAGATTAGCATTTCAATTCTACAATTTCAATTCCGCAAGCGTAGCTTAGCATTTCATTTCTGCAATCTCATTTCAGCAGCATAGATTAGTCATTTCCTGCTTTCATTTCAATTCCGCAATTTCCATTCCAACAAAGTTTACTTTAGTTAGTTACAGTTTTTTGTTCAATCAATTTCTATTTTGCAGGTACAAGCAGAGAAAAACACAAAAATCAACCAAAAATATTTCATTTCATGCCTCGTAGGAATAGAGACAATTCAGGAAAATTCTTACCCAACTCCCCCACCACATCACTGAGTCACCCTTCTCTCTTCTTCGGTGGCAGTGAACCTCTAGCGATACATGAAGATCCTCTAACAGAAGAAGAGCAAGAAAATATTCCTCCTAAGACCATGGTTGAACACAGAAACGATATAGGAGATGAGGAGAGAATAGAAGGTGCCTTTCCCATCTGAGAGACCAATGGGGACACAAAAATTAAAAACATAAGTCCCTCAGCCTTACCTCACTTCCATGGATTGACCACTGAAGACCCTGATACCTTCTTGTTTGAGTTTGTTGTCTTTTGTTGAACCTATGACTATGCAGAAGATGAGAAAAAGTTGAAACTCTTTCCCTCTACCCTCAAGGATGCAACACTATGCTGGTTCATGGGGTTACCTAGAAACAATATCACAACTTGGGCTCAAATGTAGCAAGCCTTTAACAACAAATACCAGGATTACTGTAGGTCAAAGGAAACGAAGGGAGAAATCTTTCGGATGACCATGGGAAGTGATGAATCTTTAGAAGACTATGAAGAAAGGTTCCAACTCAGTTATAAAAGGGTCAGGTGCACACTTGACCCCAAATATCTGAAGCTAGTTCTGCTCCAAGGAATCCCTGAAGACCTTCTAGATACCCTCCATTTGCTAGCTGGAGGAGACATCTACCAACTAGCTTATGATGACATAAAGACTGTGTTTAGAAACCTTTCTAGGGCAGCCTGGAAAAGAGGTAGGGGGAATAAAATTTTAGCCAGCGCCACCTTCTCCAAACATGAGTTTGCAAATCAGATGGAAGACCTTAAAAGTGAGATGAGATAGACCATTTCCATGCAACTAGATACTTTCCAAATCCAACAGAAGAAAGAGGAAGTTGAGATGTCTTTGGCCATCTTTTGTCCCAGATGTACAAGGAAACATCCTCGGAACGAGTGTCCATTGCGCTCAGTAGAGGTATGTTTCGTTTGTGAGGAAGACCACCCTACAAACCAGTGCCCAACCTTACTCGGACTTAAAGCTATGTACCAAGGGGTGGAGGGAGCCACTGAACCACTCTACTTCCTAAACCAAAGGAGGCCACATGGATCCAGAACTTACCAGTAGGGGATGTAAGGGACATCCCAAACTTATTAACACCCCAACCAATCCACTCACATACCTTCTCTGGGTCCCCCTGCTCATCCTTCTTGGTAGGCACCCCCTCCTTGGTCATATCCATCTCAATACCATACTCAACCTACTGCTCATTTGTTTCATTCTCATGTTCAATCCCAAACTCAGTGGAATGCACCTCAACAGGGGTGGAGGCCCCAATACAACTCTCCTCCTGCCATTTTGCCTCCACCACCTACTCGACCACAACCATTACCTATTGCTCCTTCGACACAACCCTAGATGCCTGCCCAACCGAACCCGAACCCCAATAATAGACAGGCCCAATAGGTATATACTGGAGAGGCAACATGCCATACCTATGCTATGGAGATTCAGGAGATCAACCTACGATCTAGGAAGGTCCTCCCAGATAGCCAACCTCCTCCAAAGGAGGATGAGGAAGAGAAACAGGAAAGTGAACCCAAAGCCATTCCACCCTTTCCTTAGCGACTAACTGGAACCACGCAACCAAACCTAGAAGAGACTGAACTTCTGGGTGAGCTTAAACAGTTATGTGTGAGAATACCACTTCTCCAGGCCATAAAAGATGTACCAATGTACAACAAATTGATCAAAGAGAACTGTTTCAGGAACCCAGGCAGGCGCAAGAGAGATGCCCCAACTATCAATGTCATAGAACAATTGTCCGACCTAATGTTGGGACAAGTAATCTGTCTGAAATATCTGGACCCTGGGAGTCCTATAGTTGATGTCCACATCAATGGCACCATAATCCCCAACACCCTAATTGATCTAGGGGTTTCGATTAATGTGATGACCAGGGACACTATGCTCAAACTCAACCTTCAGAGTTCCCTAAGAAAGACCTTGACAGTACTGCAGTTAGCAGACCACTCCACCGTGACCCTTGAAGGGATTGTGGAAGATGTCATGGTCTCTGTTGATTCTTGTGAGTACCCTGTGGACTTCCTGGTCCTTCGGCCAAAGGAAAAACTCACTGGATACCCCCTCATTCTGGGAAGGCCTTGGTTAGCTACTGCAGATGCTTACATCAGTTATTGAGCGGGGAGCATGACCATCAAGAATGGGCCTATGTCCAAACAACTCGTCCTATATCCTCTGGCCCAACCTCTGCTAGAACATGACTTACCTCTTTGGTTGGAGGAGGAAGATGAGGATGAAGTCTACTCTACACTAGTGTGCACAGTGGAAGCCACCAGGGGAGGTCCTCGAACCGAGGATGACCTTATTGAGAATTTGATTTAGAATCCACCTCCCAGTGTGTTTCCATTAGAAGAGTTGGTAGAAGACACCCAAGCCAGTGCTTTAGTGGATCTTTGTGTGACTGATCTGACCTCTCCCTGAGTTAAGAATGTGGAATTTGGCCCTGAAAGAACCTTGAAGATCAACTCATCCCTATCCCCCTCTCAGGAGAAGGAGCTGTGTAGCTTATTGAATTGCCATTTGGATGCTTTTTCTTGGAGCTATAAGGAGATGAAAGGAGTCCACCCTTCAGTCTGTACCCATCACATTTACATTAAAGACAATTTTAAACAAGTTAGGCAGCCTCAGAGGAGAATGAATCCAACCCTTAAAGACATTGTCAAAGAAGAACTGCAAAAGTTGCTAGATGCAGGATTCATCTACCCCATCTCTAACTATGAGTGGGTTTCTTCTCTGGTGCTTGTGCCCAAGAAAAATGGGAAGTGGAGAATTTGTGTCGATTATTGAGAACTTAACAAAGCCACCAAGAAGGACCATTTCCCTTTACTTTTCATAGATCAAGTGTTAGATGGGCTGGCAGGGAAGAAGTTCTTTTCCTTCCTAGATGGATTCAGCAGGTATAATCAGATCCAAATCAGCCTGGAAGACCAAGATAAGACCACTTTCACTTGTCCATGGGGTACCTTTGCCTACTGGGTCCTTCCCTTTGGGTTATGTAACGCTCCCACCACTTTCCAAAGAGTAATACTGAGCATATTTTCTGAACTGGTTCATGATTCGGTGGAAATCTATATGGATGACTTTACTCCTTATGGATCCGACTTCCAAGAAGAATTGACTAACCTGGGAAAATTTTTAACCAAGTGTATTGAAATGAACCTATCCCTCAGTCCAAAAAAATGCGAATTTCTGATGACTGAAGGGACCGTGCTAGGTCATACAATTTCTCATCAAGGATTATAGGTGGATCCCAACAAGATTGCTATCATCCAAAGGGTTCCACCTCCTCAAAAGGTAAGAGATGTTCAGAGTTTTCTAGGCTTAGTAGGATATTATAGAAGATTCATTAAATATTTCACCAAGCTAGCCTCTCCATTATTTGGTCTTTTGGGGAAGGATGTTGAGTTCATATGGACTAACAACTGTCAAGAGGCTCTGGATGTGTTGAAAGGTAAGCTGGTAACTGCCCCAATCTTGAGAGGTCCAAATTGGGCCCTACCTTTCCACATTCACATCGATGCCTCGAACAAAGCCATAGGAGCAGCCTTAGGACAAGTTGAAGAGAAGCTACCATATGCCATATATTTTGTCAGTAAAAACCTGTCCAAGGCAGAGTTAAACTATACAGTAACCGAGAAAGAGCTCTTAGCTGTAGTCCATTCCCTAAACAAATTTAGACACTGCATCATTGGTTATCAAACATTCGTACACACTGATCATGCTGCAATTAGATATTTAATGAATAAAACTGATGTAAATGCTCATATCATTAGATGGTTACTTTTATTGCAGCAATTTGATTTGACCATTGTTGATAAGCCATGTAAGGAAAATGTTGTTGCTGATTTTCTATCTAGGCTAGATTTGTCTGCAGGTGAAGAAGGGGTGGTGGATGATCAAATGCTAGATGAAAACCTATTTGCTATTTTAATACTCTCTCCATGGTTTTCTAATATAGCAAATTACTTGTTTTCGGCACAAGTCTCGCCACACCTATCCTCAAAAGAGAAGAGCAAGATCGTGAGGAAAAGCACCCCATTCACATGGATTGGGGTAACCTATTTAAACTTGGCTTGGATCAGATTTTGAGGCGTTGTGTCAGGGAGGAGGATGTTCTTGACATCCTCCTAACTTGTCATGATGGGCCCTGTGGAGGCCACTTTGCAGTAAAAAGAACCACTTTCAAAATTCTACAGGTAGGCTACTATTGGTCCACTCTTCATCAAGATGTCAAGAGATACATCAGCCACTGTGACTGATGTCAAAGGATGGGGAAACTGACTCCAATGGATGAAATACCCCTCCAACCTCAAGTGACTTTCGAGCCATTTGAGAAGTGGGGCATGGACTTTGTGGGTCCTATCAACCCTCCTTCAAACCAAAAGTCTTACATCATTGTGTGCATGGACTACCTGACAAAGTGGGCAGAAACAAAGGTAATCAAGGCAACAACTGAAGAAAAAGTGGTTGAGTTTTTGAGGGAGAATATCTTCTACAAGTTCAGCTACCCAAGAGAGTTAGTCACAGATCAGGGAAGTCAATTTACTTCTAACCTTATTGAAGACCTGCTTGCTCATCACCGGATTAAGCATAGAACTTCCACCCCTTATCATCGCAAGCAAATGGATAGGTGGAAGTCACTAACAGAGGTTTGGAAGAGATTTTGACTAAATTGGTGAGTAGCAGTAGAAAAGGTTAGGCAGATCGCTTGGTTGAGGCCACCTAGGCTACAACACTACTTGGAAAACTACAACAGGTTTCACACCTTATGAGCTGGTCGGGAAGAAGGCTTTGCTGTCCATAGAATTTGAATATAACACATTGAGGTTGGCAGCTCAGCTGGACCTAGATCTCAGCCACACACAACAGGAAAGATTACTTCAGCTGAGTGGACTAGATGAACAGAGAATGTAGGCCCTTCTCCACTCACAGGTGGTCCAACTTCAAAGGAAGATATGGCATGAATGGTACCTTAAAGAAAAGCAATTTCAGCTAGGAGATTGGGCGTTGTTATACAATTCAAGATACAAGGATTTCAAAGGGAAGATGAGAACAAGATGGTTGGGACCATATACAGTTGAGAAATGTAATGACAATGGTTCAATCCTTATCAAAACCATTGATGAAGAAGCCATCCCCATGCTCGTTAATGGGCATTGTTTGAAAATCTACAGGAAAGCCCTTTCTAAGTAGGAGTTCATTGAAACTCTGGATAGATCAATATTGGTAGTGGAGTAGGCCCCTACCTCCACTCCACCCACACCTTGAAAAAAAAAAAAAAAAAAAAATCTTTGGGTGAAAACCTCTTGGAGGCACCAGGGCAGACAGTGAGGGTGAAAACCTCCTGGAGGCGCCCCAGCGGTCTCAAGAAAAAAAAAAAAAAAAAAAAAAAACCCTATAATTGCAGGTTACAGGAAGGACATTGCAGGTTAGGAGGATCGCACAAGACAAAGACAGAGGTCAGCACCAGGCCCTCGTCAGCAGTATAGCCCTGCTCATTCTAGCTTGCATTCCAGGAGGAGAAGTAGCTACATGACATCCTACAGGAATCCTGTAGCAGCTAATCCCTCTGAAAGGCATACTCCAGAGACAGGGACAACAAAGTATGGCAAAAGAGACATGCATGGAGCTCTTCTTGAATGTAATAACATCAACAGCAATAGAGGCCAAGCATGCAGTATGCATGCAACAACAAAAGTGAAGGAATGGGTTCCAGAACCTGAAATCTGCATAACACAGCTGCGACCACGCAGGTAAGTGCCTAAACTCGTTCTTCAATTGCATAAATCATATTTTAAAAGTTGCATGACTATGGGAATGGTTTAGATTGGGTGAAATCGGTGGCTAGTCAACTGGTCACCCTCGGCTAGTTACATATCCTTGTGAAATCCAAATGAGCCCCATTACATTCAAGATTGCCGATTAGATGTGCAGCCAGCACGTGTGGAGTGTCCATTCAGAAAGAAATCGTCAGGACTAGTAGTGGGGGCGGTGGATAATGGGAGAGCGGAGGTGTTGGCGGTCAGAAACATACAGAAACATTATGGCTGTGATGTTGGACCAACGGTCTGGTCTAGCCACCTCATCACCTCACCACGAATCATGCTGTAGTTAAAAGATGCTCAGTTTAAACATGCACCACCCTCTATTCATTCTGCATCACGACATTCTCGACTTGAGTACGTATCCACTGCTTCCAAAAACAGTTAACCAGTCGTCCTCCACCAGTTTTTCGGCATGTTTCTAAACATCTCCCACTTATTACACTCTATCAGAAGCACAATTCCATTCTATAGGAACTAGGAGCCTTCTACAGGAAGGGTTCTATAGGAAAGGCAAAGAATCGCTCGACAGAAGGGAAACCTGGAATTTTTGTTGAATTTCAAGCTCCAAATGAGGTAGGCCCGAGAGAACTTGTCTGTGCATGATTTGTTTGTGCAAGGTGGTGAATTGAACGACATCAGTTTGAAAAAATAAAAGTCTACCTATGTATTGAGTAAACCGTGAAAGATTGCTTGCATATTTCACTGAATTTACCCAATTCTTTCTCTGCATTTTGAAATCTCCTCATTAGTTTTAAAAATTATCCTGTAAGGTAGATACATGCTGCAGTAGAGGCTACCCTGTGTGTGTGAAAAAACTGAATTTACATATCTATCTATGTGCTGAGAAGAGAATCTGTGTCCTTATGCTCTGTTCTGTAAGAACAAAATTCTTCTTTCCATAAACAGACAGTCGAATTATGGGTGAAAGTGGTCTTAAAAAAAGGGAAATATTGCTATCTGGTATTGTAAGGAACACACGAGAAATTCCTTCTTGGGTTTAGAAGAAACCAAATTCAGCTATCCTCTATTTCATTGATTGACTGTTGTTTTCCTGAGCATTTTCTTTTCTAGTTAATACATAAGAAGAACACTCAACATCATGCCAAGGGGATTCATAAGGAAAGAGCCCTCAGACTCCAGCAAGCTGTACGAGCACCCTAAGGTGGTGGACCTTTTCACTCGAGCAAATTGGATATCCTTCTTTGACAAAATTCAGGGTCACGATGAGGAGATAACTCAAGAGTTTTTGATATCCCTAAGACCACATTCAAAGACACATGCCACAATTAGTTTTAGTGGTTTGACCCTAGAACTCACCCCTGAGCTCATCAGTAGAATTATTTGTCTACCTTTGGGGGCTCCCTTGGAGCAAGGAAGAGATATCATTGGGCCAAATTGCTAAGAAAACATTTTTTCTGCCTGAGGAGCATCCTGTAGAAGACAAGAATGGAGTTAGGAGGACAAGCCTGCCTCCTCTCTAGAGTGAAGTTAGTTATCAAATTATGAAGTACATCACGTGTGAAGGGAGGTTTAGCATCATCTATGGATACCATTTCAGGTTGTTATGTGAATTAAGGCATGGGATTGACTTGCCTCCAGCCAAGAAACTGAGCATCCCATATTTCCTTCTTCAGTCGTTAATTGAATGTGGTACAAAGCTAAATGAAGGGATCCCAGATCAGTTGGCCCACCATGGGCTCATCAAACTGTTGGTGGAAGATGCTTTACACACCTACACTATCCCCATATCTTGGGAAATCTTCAGAAACATGTCCAGAAATGATAACATTAGAACTTTGGCTGAAAACAACGCTCCATCCAGCAGTGAGGAGGGGGGGAGAACTGAGGAAATGGAGAAAAAAAATGATGAGGGAACGCAGGACATCCAAGAAGAGGGCAGAACAGAGGAAGCACGGGAAGAATAGAAAGAAATTAGCAAGACTACTGAGCCTAAAACAGAGGAAGAAACAACAGAAAAAATGACAAGGGAAAAGAGGATACATAGTAGAAAGGAAAAGGCTAGAAAGGCCCAAATGAAGGCTACCATAGCTAAAGTAGGCACCTAGAAAGAAAAGGAAAAGGCACACCCTAAGATATCAGTCACATAGACAGAAACAATGGACACATAGATTTCTACAGGAAATGAAGAAAAAAACCAACAGGAAGAGAAATCCCTGGAAACGTTGGCAAGGGAGGTAGCAGTTGTGCTTGCTACATTAAGCACACCTACAAAACAAAAAGGAAAGAGAAAGAGGCAGACCTCCATGTACTTTAAATCCAGGAGAAGCACACAGATCAAAGTGGGCGAACCCCAGCCATAATCAAAGGAACCAATTATCATTGAGGACACAACCACTAAACCGAAAGAAGAGTCTCCTTCAAAGATATCTATCACCTATGAAAGAGGAAGCCCAAAAACCTCCACCTAGAGAGAAAGAATTAGGATGATGGATTGAAAAATAGCTCTACAGGAAGTTGAAACATCTCTACAGGAAACTCTGGCGAAGTTGAAAGAAACCGAGAAATTGGAGGAGAAGGCAGCCAAACAATCACAGGGAGAAGAAAAGACTGAAGAAATACTAGAGCCAAGCCCTCAGCCTAGCTTGGGCTCATATTACAACCTATTAGAAGGTGGGAAGATCATCCCACAGAAGTTTGTTGTACCACTCTTCTTTGCATTGGAACAAGAGCGGGTTAGGACTGACACTTGGATGAGGATTGCCAAATCTAAGGGTGTTGCAAACATAGGCCACTTGGAGGAACAACTAAAGGAATCAAGGAAAGAGTTGGCCATGGTGATGCACATGGAAATCAGTCAGAGAACCAAATTACAGAAAGAGAATGAGCCGTTGAGAAAGCAGTTGCAACTACAGGAAGGTCATAAGGAAGATAGGCCATTTAGTGTGGGAGAGCAGCAGCAGCAAGGAGGACCTCCAGCAGGCAAAGAAACAACTGAGGAACAACAGAGATAAGAAAGCTTCCAACTGATGTTGAGATGCTAACAAAACTGCTACAGGAAAAGGAGTCACAGTTAGCAGAAGAAATACAGGCTTTAAAACAGCAGGTGCAAGAGAAAGAAGCCCAAATGGCCTGCATGGCCAGCTGGGCAGTAGAAGCCTTACAACGTAGGCAACCTATTAATTCATATGCATTATTTCTTAAGGATCAATGGTTGCAATTTCAAATTAACACACTGGTCCAAATGGGCACCATTCCATTCCAGAATTACAATCAGTTCATGTATTTGTGTGACAGTAGCTCAGCTGAAGATAAGGCCAAGTTAGCATAATTCTATTTACACAACTTGGCACTTCCAAACATGAATCTATGGGACCCCAATGCAGCATTGGGAGATGTGCAACTAATGGCCATGGCCTCTTGGTTAAACCATGAGGAAAAGAGGGCAGCATAAATTCGGGAATTTATGGACAAGGAGCTGAGTGAGCCACTCATGATCAGAGCAGAACTAGAAGATCCCTCAGCTTTAGTGTGTGCCCATCAGCACTTGGCCAACAATCCTCAGGTTCTCCAAGACTACATTGAAAGACAAGCTCAGGCCATTGCTCACTTTGAGGACATGGAGAGACTGTTGGGTGATAACTGCATTCATGCTTGCACAATGAGATGGAGCACATTGTCCCACAGTCTGAAAATAAGAGAGTACCACTCCCCAACAAGGATGCGGGAGGCTTTGGCCAGAGTACCCCTTTAAAAATAGTCAATACAAAATATGAAGGTCAACTGGATTGGCCTAAAGTTCAGTCCTCCATTGCTTTTGGGACTGCTGGAAGGGGTCAAAGAAGAAGAAGAACGCAGGCAATGGGAGGAGGTAGAGAGAAAAGCAGGGTTTCATGACTGAGAAGAGGACATCACCTCGGAATCCTGGGATGTCAGAGAGGCAGTCAAAGCAATCAAAGATGATGAGCTGGATTAGTTGCTCAGAGGATGAGCAACACATTCAGCAGGGGGTGATGACGAGCCCCAAAAATGGGTAACTTATTGAGCTCATTTTGCCTATTATTCTCAATTAATCCACCATTATTCATAGTTCTATGCATGCTTTCGAATATATTTATGTTAACTGAATGAATGAGAATAGTCACTTGACCACAAAGTCTAATACGTGCTTGTTGCATATTTTTGGACATCTTTTGGACCAAGGTCAAGCATTTATGAGTAATTTGACAACCAAATACAAAGGAAAAAGGTTGAGGATTTGTAGGAAGGGTATCTCCAGCACTAAATGACCTCTTCCTCGAGTTCTCCACCATCAGCTCGGAGTTCAACAGCCCACCAAAGATGATTT
The DNA here is from genome assembly GCA_000404065.3 of Pinus taeda. Taxonomy (NCBI): domain Eukaryota; kingdom Viridiplantae; phylum Streptophyta; class Pinopsida; order Pinales; family Pinaceae; genus Pinus; species Pinus taeda. The sequence goes on from APFE030379931.1 coordinate 147,258, forward strand.
CAAGGGGCATCTGAGCAGATTTTGTGAAGTGGCTGATTAACTGTAGTTTTGAGCAACCAAGCTCCTAAATTTAAGGAGGGCTGTTGGGAGTCCTCATGGTGCATAAGTAGGAAGGCTTCAAGCCTTGGTAGTTTAGCCATTGAATAGTTGTTTTTCGCACTTTAGTGCAGGTCTGCATTTTAGCTCATCTTCGAGCTTTTGCTGTAAACAGTTTTGTGACATGATTATTTTTTGAGTAATGGAGATAAATTTCACTTTGTACTAGCTCTGAGCTTCCTTAGGAGGTTGTATCTCTTTGGGTTGGGCCCAAACCAAGTGCCAATACCTCCTTTGTGTACTTTTATGTGTCTTTGCTACATTTATAGAATAATTTTTGTTATTTAGGTTAAGATCTTGCTTTGTTACTTAGGTTGTTTTTGATGATTAAAATAGCTTTTCATACTTCAGGTTGATTTGACAGTTTGGTAAATGAAAATATATACAAAAATTCCATCAAGCAATCCTTGATCTCATCTCTCCCTCCTTAGGACCATGAGCTGAAACCAAGGCATACTTGCTGCCACAAAAACACTGTTTTTGCCTTTCCATGCAATTGCTAGTGTTAGATTTTTAGTTGGAAAAGTTGATACCAGTTGTACTTGCATGTTTAAGATTTGTTCTTTCTTAGTTTCCATAGTTATCTTGCATGATTTCCTATCTATAAACTTATGTTCATCATGTTTCTAGTTTTTAGGTCAGATTAGGTCAAAATAGCTAGATCTCTGGTTTTCCTAGTTTTTGTTCAATCAGTTTTGGAAACTAGTGTGCAGAGCACCTCTATTACATCCCTACCTACCCTTCCTCCATCATACAACCTGTTCCAACCCTGATCCAGGATTCCTTCCCTTCATTTGCCACACTTTCGCAATTTGCCCCAATTTCTACTTTCTTGTGCAGCATTGCTCCCTCCATCCTTGAACAAATCCAACCACCTTCATCAATCCTTAACTTCATTCACCAAGTCCTAGACCCCTTCACATCCTCATCCATCCTCCATTTCCACTTTCCCACCATTTTTCCACCATCAACCCCCTAAAATCCTGTTTCAGCTCTTCTTGTAGAACTTCCTGTAGAACATCCTGTAGAACCCCTGCAAACTTCCTGTAGAAGTTCACATGAGTAGTTTTTCAAGATCTGATCGTTGTGAAACTCTTTGGAAGGGTGCTAGGGACCCCTTAGGTCCTCTTCTCACTTTCCCAACCTCCTGTAAAATCCCACTCCACTTTCTTTCGCCAATAAACCCCTGCACAGTAAAAAATAGTTAAAGCACATGCATAATAATTCTGCAAAATTACTCAAAAATACAAAAATATGTTTTTTTCCAGATTTTACTTTAGAAGTAGCTTGGTCACATGCATTTTACCTTTCTAGAAGTCAATGGCATCCATTTCCACCGCTTCCATCTCTTTTCTTGCACCAGTAGGGTTAGTTGGTAAAACTAGGGTTTGTTAGGGTTTGCATTTCTTTTCAGCTTTCAGCTTCTTTCTGCAAGTAGATTAGCCTCCTTTGAGTTAGCTTTCATCCATTACAGTTAAAAGCTTCTTCTAAGAGCTCATAGAAGTTGGCTTAAGCTCCTAGCAGACTTGTGCCAGCTGATCAAGTGACAGCCTACGACAAGAGCTAGTACTTGTGCATATAGCACTGTCGCTTCCAAGTTTGTTATGAACAACCAGGTTGATAAAATTAAAGAAGGGAGTCCCAGGAGTTGCAACATCATTGTTGCAATATTGGAGCTCGCCAATAGGACCCCTACTAGCCATGACAAGAATTTCGTTAAACATGTCACAAATATGTCATCTATAGGTTTAAACAATAGACCCCAGCATGGGGGTCTCATACTTATCTAAGAATCACTAAGAAGCATTGTTCCCTTATATCATTAGTTGCATTATAATCTATTAGGTCACAGGGACATTGTCCATTAATTTACAAATCAAAACATGAGGAGAGCCATACATCATCATTTTCATAATACATGCTTATAACTAGCATAATAACAACAAAATATCAAGGATACATTATCCATAGAATCCACATATAAACTAGTACATTTACGCATAATATACCAAGGAAAGAACCTCTTTTTAATGAATGCAAAATCCAACCCAATACGGGACTACCATGTTCCGCCCAACCATAGATTGGATGAGCCAAATATCTCTTCATCCAACCACCCACGTGTCATATTCCAAGCATGAATGTGGGACTCAAACCAAAAGAACCAGCTAGGGCATCCCGATGCTAAACCACCCAACCCTCATCAATATAAACTAGGATTTACTACAATCCACATCGTATCACTAAACCAAAAAAATGAACATGTAATAACAAGCTTTACCATGATATCCACTAGAACACTAGGCCAAAACAAACATGGATGTCACCAGATTTCTCCACCTACACCGTGAGGAATTTTCATGTATCCTAGTCTCTAGGAATTACCATAATCCACACCGGTCACCAGGCCATAACTAAGACACCAGTCTCTGGGCTTTACCACAATCCACACTAGATCACTATGCCCTAACCGAGACTCCACTCTCCAGGATTTATGTATATCCCATCCGGGATTACTAGGCCTGATGGAGAGTTTCCACCTCTAGGCTTTAATGTATATCCCACCATTCACCAGTCCAGGATTCCTAGGCCCACCAAGGCAACACAAAGTCTAGCTTTATCGCAACCCACAGTCTGCTTCAAGGGTTACTAGGACATGTGTTATTTCGTTAAGAGATCCACCTCACTTAGCTTCGAATCCATTCGAAAATCCAGCTCAACCAATACATGAGAACCCCATCATATCATGGTTGTCCAGAAATGGCAAGGCTAGGTTGTAAACATTGTCACACCCAGGAAAACCCATGCCATGACAACAAAGAACCACATGCAGTACCATGCATGCCAAATCTAGCAAGGAAATCACACATGCAAATTGATACCTGCAAAGAATGCTATTGTAGCTTCTTGATCTTGCTCTTCCTTGCTTGCTCCTTCCTTCCTCTTGCCTTCTTTTCCTTTCTTGATCCAATGCTAAAGTGATCCAAGAAAACTCTAAGTGTCCAAGAGTGAGAGAGAGAGAGAATAATGAGAGAGATCCAAAAATGAATTGACAAATACACTGACCAAGCCTTGAGCAAAAAACTTATAAATTTATCCTCAAAAGACTTTTTTATCAATGAGGCCTCTATTTTCTTCAATTTCCATTATTTTCCTTCATTTTCCTCCTCACATGCAACCCATGACCTTTCAACTTCCTTTTCTTCTATTTTCCTTTATTTTCATAAATAAATGTTCCAAAAGTGACATTTTTCCTTTCCAAAGCCTTTGTCACTGCCTTTTCCAATTTTCTTTAGCCATAATAAATGAAATGAACACCTAATAGGATGTTTTTTCCACCATTCAGCTTGGAATAGGTGTCTCATGACTATGGTCTTATATATTTTTACATGGATTTTTAACCAGGGCTATTACATAACCCTCCGCATTGGGGAACACCTTCCTTGGTGTTCAATGCCACATATAACTAGAAAGACCATTGAAAACAAAACATCTTGCCATGGAGCTTTATAACACAACTCATTGCAATATTTACAATGACTATTACTGAAACATGACAATCATACCATTTACTGGAGCTTTATAACACAACCCATTACGGTATTTACAATAATAACCACATATACTTAAGCACATTTGCCTCAAAAAGAAAATAACCATACTATCTATGCATATTTATAAACCACCTTGATACAATATTTACAATAATATACACATATACACATATAGTCCTTTACTCAACCAACAAATAAAAGGATATAATGCGTGTATCAATCAACAAGGGAATCCAAAGGCTCACACATCCACCCTCAAAAGTAGTATCAGGATTCACCACATTCCCAAGAAGTCCATATTTCACTGTCAAAGTCAAAGTTGCATCCAATGTCCAACACTACAATCATGCGCCACTTATTCTCTTAGTGAATAGTTACTGACTCATTGTTCTAGGGCACACTCCCAATGTGCATTTGATTCCATCTAGAAATGCTAATGACCAAAACAAATATATACCTGGCCTTCCCTTCTCTGCTACATAGTCCCTCAAGATATTCTATTACCCCCTTCCATACAGTCAATTGCCTTCAAAGTTCCCCAACATCCCCTATCTCGAGCGATCCATCCCTTGGAAATTCTTCCTTGCATCGGAAGGTCAAACAACCAAGTCATATACCTGCCTCAAAACCATCATACCGGTCATATCATGCTCATGGAAATCAACATACATTATTGGGTACCAGTGTCCCACAATGGCCCTACTCCTTAAGTACTTTACCAGCATACTGCTACCTGTTCAAATTTATTTCACTGTTTTTGTTAATTTTTGCAGTTGGCTTCGACCACCGAACTGGGCATTTCATGCTTTCCTGTACCAAGCACATAATTTCCATTAGATTTAAAATAAATTGAAATAAATTCACATCATACCTCATTGATATCTCATCAATAAGGTGCACTTTCAATCCTGTTTACTTCCTATCACAATTAGTCAACTAGTTGTTTGATCAAATCGTCATGTATAAAACATATCACATCAGGTTAGCTCAAAACACAACCATCATAAAACAAAATCATAAATCACATGTAACCATCATAAACCAGAATCATAGATCTCATTTAATCATCATAGAAAAGAATCATAAATCACATTCGTAATAAAATTGAAATAAAATACTGATACTTATCCTTTAATCAATCTTTAGCTTCTACCTTTGTCCTTATTCCGTGTGCACTCCGGATCAGTTTCCACACCCGAAAAACACCTAGTGCCTTCTCCTCAACCATGTGCACGTACACAGTGTGCATCTCTCACATACAACCACACATGACATACAACACCACACATTTCATACACGTACACCTGATATACATCATGACATATACACCTACACCTAATATACATCACGACACATACACCCACACCTGATATACATTATGACACATACACCTACACCCGGTGTACAACACAACACAATACATACTCCTATATCTAATGTATGCCACCACACAATACACACACCTACACCCAATGTACAATACAATACATATAGGTACACAGGATACAACACAATGAATACAAATCTCATGATACCATGACTACACAATGCACATACATAGTACCATAAGCTCGCAACACAACAGATTTCACATATGCACAATACCACATGTACATCAATACCATATGTACAACATGTACATAGTACCACGTGTACACAACACCACCTGCACAAAATGTGCACATCATCACATGTACATGCTACCACCTGCACAATGTGTGCACAATGCCATATGTACACCACACCACCTGTACAATGTGTACATAATACCGCATGTACACAACACCATATGCATGACATGTACACGACACCACATGTATACAACGCCATATTCATGACATGCACACAACACCATGTGTACAACATGTACACAACACCACCTGCACACAACACCATGTACAATCATGCACAAATCACCATATGTACAACATGCACACAACCCCATATGTACATAGCACTGCATATACAACATGTACATAACATCTGTTGGGTCCCTATAATACTAGTGATTACCCCATTACTATTGTAGTTGTATCCCTTATTAGTATTGTTATGCCCCTATTTTCCCCATATTGTTATTACTCTGCCCCATAGAATCCCTCTATTGTTATTTTTGTGGCTTTATATTATTATTGTTAGGTCAGCTGGGTTATATTGTGACTCCTTAGACTCCTATATATAGAAAGGAGGTTTCGTCATTTGAATCATCCAAGAATTGTTCATTTATTAATGTAAAGGAGGTATCCCCCTCGAAGAGGCTGAATTCTAAGGCGTTGATCTATCTTTTCTATCTTTTTGTGAGCTAGTTTCATAACATTTGGTATCAGAGCCTTGGATTCTAGGGTTTTGCTGCTCCAAATAGGTCATTGTGGAATTGTTGCTATAAATTTTTTTATGTGATGTTTCAGAAGCTAAAACAAAAACCCATTTGAGAAGACATAGCGCTGAACCTTGAGTTCGAATTTTAGATCCTTTCGTGCTATATTTGCGGAGATATGATCTGAGGAAGTTGGTCTTTTTGCAAACGCCTGAATTACATTCCAAACAGGTGACTTGGGGAAAATCATCATAACTTTCTCTCTGGGCATCAAATTGAAATTTCGTAAGAATTTATAGAAAGAGGACGGACTGTAGTTTCTTGTAGATATTATTTAGAGTCAAAGGTCGAAACAGTGACTCGTGGCACGTCGAACAAGTTCGCTCTACTGAACTAGTCTATAATCAAGTCACTGTGGGAGATTTCACATAACTCTTCCTTGGAGAATCCAATTTAGATTAGACTGGTGGAATTGGAAAGAGGACACAGAGGGCTACTGTAGGTCACAATTTCAGAACTAGATGATTGGAAAGTACAGGGATACATTAGAGGCAATATCGAGCTCCTACAAAGTGAAAAAAGGTGTGTAGATTTTTTAAATTTTTTTGCTTAAGCTTGGTTTGAAAATTTATTTTGAAGGAATTCAAAGGGCATAGTAGAGCATTATTATCAGTAATTGATGCCCTGAGGAAAGAAAATGCAAACACCTAGTAAGCAATTGAAAATGCTCTAGCAATGACTCATGAAGAAGAAGGAAGAAAATGCCACATGATATATCAAATTACAAACCAAGTGCAACAAATGTAATATCACAAAAGCTAACAGAAGCTAAGATAAAATGGTGTGGAATCTAAGATAAAGGGCATGGAAGCTAAGATGGATGATTTGAAGACAGATTTGAAGAGAGACATGGCAGATTTGAAAACAGACATGGCAGATTTGAAGACATATTTGACAAATTTTCTACAAGAAATACTTACTAATGGTGACAAGGTAGTAAAGGAAACTCATGATGCGAACAAAAGAAATGTTAATCATGATTTCATAAACTCAAATGTGGGATCGAAGACCCACCATATTCCAAAAATTGATATGAGGAAGTTTGATGGCAAGGATCACGCAACATGGATATTACAAATGGAGTAATTTTTCAATCTCAATAATGTGCAAAACACACAAAAGGTACGCATTGCAACTTTATATTTGGAACCAAATCATTTTGTATGGTATCAATGGCTTTTCTCTCGTAAACAATTTATCACTTGGGAAATTTTGACGGAAGAATTGATAGCACATTGAGGATACAAAAAGCAACACTTTTTTTAGCCAATTGATAAGTCTCAAACAAAAGGGTTCAATAATGGAGCACATTGAGGAGTTCCAAAAATTGAACAAAAGGGTAAAAAATATTCCAGAGGAGCATAGGATTGATGTGTTCATAGGGACTTTAAAGGATAATATCCAACATGATGTTCGCCTTTGGGAACCTGATTCATTAGAGAAGGCATTCAGGTTAGCAAGAAAAATGGAAAGCAAAAATTATGGCAACCAGGAAGCATACCACTCACAACTATAAAGACGGAAGTTTTGTTGCTGCTAGTCTTCCACAACCTATAAGGTTGACACCACAACAATTGGAAGAAAAAAGAGCATAAGGGCTTTGTTACAGTTGTGATAGCAAATACACTAAAGGTCATAAGTGTGCTGAGAAGAAATTATTCTACATAGATTGTGAAGAGGAAGAAGAAAAGGGGCAAGAAAGGTCAAAAGAAGAGGATATACTCCAGGAACAAAGCCTAGATGAAGAACAAATGAATCCGACCATATCTTGTAATGTATTGGCGGTAATTACCACTCCTCACACCATCAAGATAGAAGGACAAATCAGGAAGAAAAAGGTAATAGTGTTGATTGATTCAGGAAGTACCCACAATTTTATTCATTGTAAGGTAGCAAAAGAATTGAATTGCTTCTTATATCTAGCACCAGAGTGTCAAGTGATGGTTGCAAATGGAGGAACAATAAATTGCTCTGGAAAGTGCATAATATCAAGCTATCC
>APFE030379935.1:0-13255 GCA_000404065.3 Pinus taeda
ATTGTGTGTAACAGAGGTGGAGATACCTGTGAGAAGTATTATGATGTGTAATGTTACATGACTCAATCATTAATATACAGATAGTTGGGGTTTTTAGCAAGATGATTTCCCCGAGATACATACTGTGTTAATGTGTGAATGCTCTTGATGTTTTATTGTTATTGATGCTGCTATATTGATGATCAACGTAGAGGAGCTTATGTATTGTGTATGTTTTCCGCAATAGTACATGATCAGGATAATCTCCATTGAATATGTGTTAAATTATTCAAAATTTCTACATTGTCCATCATTCTCCACAAGCTGGTCCAAAACTCCCCAAGGAAGTGAGAGTCTCGATTTGAAACAATAGATGTGGGAAACCCAAAATGGACCCAAACATGCTGAAAGAAAAGATAAGTAGTCTGCTCAACAGTGACCCTCTTTTTACAAGGCATTAAAATACACATTTTACTAAACCTATCCACAATGATATACAAATAGTTGTGACCTTTCCTAGACAGAGGAAAACCTCCTACAAATTCCATGGACACACTTTCCCATGGTCGACTTAGAATACGGATTGGTGTGTAGAGCCCAAGTTTTCTATTAGAGGGTTTTGAAACAAAACACAACACAGAACCCTTTACAAAGCGAGTCACATTTTTTTCATATGAGGCAAAAAACTAAACCTTTGCAAATGACATAAAGTTTTCTCAATTCCAAAATGACTAGACATCAGAGAGGTGTGAGCCTCTCAGATTACATGAACCCTTTCATCACTGGGTATGCACATTTTTCCAAGGCGGTACAATAGATTTCCCCGCAAGTAATAATTGTCCACCTACGATCCACGAGTCAGTTTTGCATATATCTCTTTAAAATCACTATCGTTAGCATATTATTCTACATAAATTTCTAACAATAAAGAAACATTTTGTATAACTATAGATGCAGAAATAGGAGGGCGAGAAAGCATATCTGCTACTTTGTTACTGGCATCCTTCTTGTATCTTATTACCAAATGAAACTGTTGGAGGAATCCCATCCATCTGAAGTGACGAGCTTGCTGAAGCTTGGTTTGTGACTGAAGATACTACAAGGGCTGATGATATATATGGATGATGGTCACCTTACTGATCAGATAGTGTTTCCACTTCTTTACACTTTGGACCAAGGTGTATAACTCCCTATCATATGTGGGATAATTCACAACATCCAAGGAGAAAGTATTTGAATGGTAACATACATGATTTCTTTGCTACATTAATACAACACCCATGGCATCTATTTCAATTTCAAAAGGTTGATAAAGGTCTAGTAAGGCTAGCACTGGTTCTGTGCTTATCTTCTCTTTCAGTGTGTTGAAGGATTTCTGTTGTTTTCCTCCCCATTGAAAGGCCTATTTCACACTAGTCAAGGTGTGCAAGGGGGCTGCAATATCAGATAAGTTTGAAATGAACCTTATCCAAAATTGTATCGAGCCCAAAAAACTTTGGTCCTCTATAACATTTGTGGGCTCACGCCAATTCATAATCACCTCTACTTTAGAGGGATCTATCCTTAATTGTCCATTACTGACAATGTGGCCTAAATAAATTAGAGAAGTCTTTCCAAACTCACACTTTGACAGTTTCAAATACAATTTTTCATTTTTCAGAACATCAAGCACTTTCTTTATATGACACACATGTTCATCCCATGTCCTACTATACACAAGAATATCATCCAAATATATAAGAACAAAATGATCAATAAAATGCCTAAATAAATCATTCATTACCCTCATAAACGTGGTTGGAGCGTTGCACAGTCTGAATCGCATCACCATCCATTCAAACAACCCTTGTTTGGTTTGAATGTAGTCTTCCAAATGTACTGCTCTGCAATTCTAACCTAGTGATAACCACTACGCAAATCCAACTTTGTAAAATAAACATCATTTTTCAAATGATCTAACAATTCATCAATGCGAGGGAGAGGGTATTGATTCTTCACTATGATCTTGTTGAATGCCCTATAATCTATGCACATTCACTATGTGTCATATTTCTTGGGCACCAACACGATTGATGAGCCATAATGAGAAGAACTCGGTCTGATGACTCCCTGATTTAATAGTTCCTGCACCTGTTTCTTGATCTCCTTCATCTCGATAGAAGGCATCCTATACATGCCAACATTCGACAAAGGAGCATCCTGTTGTAAATGGATGTCATGTTCGATTTCCCATTTTGGGGGAAACCCTCTCAGTTCTTGAAACAATCCATCATAGTCAGAAATAATATCAAAAAATTCTTTCTTATGATCAAGATCACAACCTTTGAAAGCGGAAGTTGTCTCGGCCTCTTTTGCTCTCACTACCATGAGCATGCACCCTTTACTAGAATTGACCAGTCGTTTAATCTTTCCTGCACTGACAAGGCTAGCACTAAATTTAATTGATGAGCTCTGACTATATACTCTACCCCATCCTTTGTGAGGTGGTATTTATTTTCATGCTGAAAAAAAAAATGCCTTTCTATCATATAGATATGGGCTTCCCAAGATAATTCCACAAATATCCAAAGGAACTACATCTAACTCCACCTCATGAAATAATTTAGAAGCAATGACAGATCTGGCCCTACACTACTTGGTGACCTATAATTTTTCTTTACCGCTTACCCAACCAAGCGGTTATGGACTCGGATGAGGCTTAGTTTCAAGGCCTAACTTTTTCACTAAGGACTCTAAGATTAAGTTTGCTTCGGAGCCTGAATCAAACAAAGTTTCCAACTTTGTATGTTTTATGACAACTCTAATGTGGAATAACTCAATTCTCTTCTGCTCATTACTTACAGGCTCATTCAAATAACTAGTGCTTGCAATCGAATCAAAACTATCATTAATAGAAAGAGTACCTCTTTCACCCATGGTTGTGATCAATGTCTCATCCCCAAAATCTAATCCAAGGTCCTGGGTTGTTTCCACTATCTTTTGCTTCCCCTTTCCACCGAATATCTTCAATCTCAATTCCGGATGCAGCTTCCAACAATGGTCCTCATCATGACCATGTTTCCTGCAATGAGTGCAACATAGTGTTTCTCCATCCCCTTTCTTAGCTACGATGGTCTTCTTATCCTTCCCTTTTCTTCTCTTCTAGAATTTTCCATGCTGAAGTTTGAATGGTGTCTTCTTGGCTTGATCATCTCAACCATTATTAGCTCGGTTTTCAAGATGAATAACCTTCATGTTTGCCGCATCAATTGTAGTAGGCTCGAACAGTAATAATGAGTGTCTAATGTAACTATGTAGTGCACCTACATACTTAGTTACAGTCTCGGGTGCATCTAATGAAATGCCTAGATTTAATGCTTGTTTATGAAATTCTTCACTAAAGATTGCACACTCTGGCCCTTACCTTACCTCAAATATTGCCATTCCTTAAGTGCCTTTTGATTGTAACCCAGAGGGTAGAATTGGTCTTTCAATGCATAAATAAAACTAGACCAAGAGGACAAAGGGTTACCTAATTTTATGCTTCCCTTCTGCAAGTTTCTCTCCCACCAAACGAGTTCAGTTCCACTCAGCCAAAGAGATGCTGACTGGACTTTCGCCTCATCTTATTTGATCTATTGGATTCATAAATAAACCTCTATCTGTCTGATCCAATTATTGAGTTTTTTCACACTTCAATCTCCATTGTACATGGGTAGGTCAAACTTGAAGAACGATTTCTTAGTGGTATGCTTATAAGTTCGATAAGAATGATGAGAAATTTCATTGGAAGAAGGAGAGGGAGGAGGATATTCTCCACCAACTTCCTAATTTTTTGATCCATGATCATCGAGATCCTTATTCTCATGTCCAAGTGCCTTCTCATACTCTGAAAACAACTTGTCCACTTTTCCTACCATATTATAGAATACCTTTTAGAAATTATGTTCCTCTTCCCAATGAGCTTCTTCATTGGCCATGTTTCTTCTTCATTGTGTGTGTCCTTCTTCAGGATCAAAGGACTTAAGCATTCCTTCTCCTTTTCACAGCTTGTTCTAGGTTAGCATGAACTCATGTAATTCGCATCTATCAAGACCTGCTCTAATACCAAACTTGATCCAAGATCTTTTACTTACATATGCATTAGAATTACATATAACAAAGCTAATTAACCATGGAACTTAAAAGCACAAGAAAAATGCGGAAATAAACATAAGAACACAAAAGCCATGACATAATGATTTGATTATGGAGTTCGTCCAAGTTGGATTACTTCTCCGAGCCCTGCTCAATACCGGGGAGGCCTTCATTCAATTAGTGGCATAAAATAGATAAAAGTAAAAGAAACAAGAAATTACAATCGTTAGACCTCCAAGATGAAATATGGGAAGAGAATGAAGAGACCATCTTCATAAACAGACAGTGCCATTTAAATCCTGGTGAAAAATAGTGCAAAAATGCCTATCCAAACTACCAATTTGGATAATCGAGCCTTCTGCAACTTCTCAGAAGCTCCCTGCTACTCAAGGCGAGGTTCGGCTTGCTGTTAGGCTCAGGGCCTGCTGCATGCGTGTGCTTCTGAACTATTCTGATGACTTCTCCTTCCTTTTCTGACACAACAACTATATATATAACCATGGTGGTATCCCTCAAAACCAGAGCAGTTTTAACATAATATCCAAGTTAGGTAGGTGGAATCAGGCTAGAAGGATATATGGAAACAAACTTATAATAATGGTGAACTCCCATTTAAACATAGCAAAACTCATTAACTGCACATAAGGCTCGGAGGCATGTCTATTGGTGCTTCCAACTATTGGCGAACAATCCAAAGCCAATACAACATGCACTTCTATGATACACGGATCTGTCAGACTTCTAGGACACAACATATAACATATCTCATTCGGCGGTCCCCGTCACAAATTGCAATTAGTGCTTGAACCATCAGCACAGTGATCCATACACTGTGGTATCAATGGACCCGTCGAGCTATTAAATACTGCATAATAAAATATCATGTCCAGGTAGTCTATTGCAAATCACAGTCGGTGATTACTGCCAAAACCGTATCGCAAACACCAACCATTTTCTACAATTGTGATATGTGATAAATCTCATTGCAACTGGGCTTCATTAGGTGTTGATTCTTATCCACTTGTGATATGCAATTTTGATTAGATCACATCACAACCTGTCTACACTGGGGCCAATTCTGTAATACTTGACCACCTCTGATTTGTGATATGCAATATCCCAATCGCAAATCGACACTAATAGGGGCTAATTATTAACTCGTGACCTCTGCTTTTCCCCGATACGCGATATGCGAGACCCAGTGGTAGCTTGTCACTTAGTGCTTTACCATTTGATGGGACCTTTTCCATGTCATCTCTTTTGGCCACTTGGACAAGTCAAAATTTAACTTTGACTTGCTCTAACTTCTTCATTTGGACTTAGATTTGAGTGCCGTTCGCACTATTGGAAACATAATGACGAGAACTTCGATCTGATGCTAAGTTTATCAATATTATTCCACTTTGATTTTTGAGCCTTTTACCATGCCACTGCTACTTTTCTGAAGATCCACCTAGATCAAGTTGTGTCTCCATGCACAATCAATATGCCATGACAACTCATGAAATCTTCCTACTCCTTTGTTAATCCATCCTGTCACTAGTGTTGTCAGGAACTCTGAAGTGGATATGAAAAGGTGTGTGCACCCAACGACCGAGTCCATCACAGACCTTCTATCATGACCTTCCGACTCTAGTATGTGATGGATAATCCCACCTAGATCCCAATAACAGCCTAGCCCTCAAACCCCTCTAGTAATCCACAGCCTCCGATGAGCTATGGCCATGGATGCATCTAACCTCCTAGCCAACTCCACTAGATACCAACTCAATATCTCTTGCTATCCAACCCCAAGGGAAGGATCGAGAGCATAAACTCCTGTACAGGGAGCTGACCCTCCATCCCACCAAGGATGCACCCTATGCAACTCATGTCACCTCCTTTCACCATCTTGGTCAACACATAAAATATGTCGATGTGACTTTGCCTCTCCCTCTCCAATGTGTAGTGGAAACCTGCTAGTGCTACTGGCCTGTAATGTATGAGTAGGGTTGCTCCAATGCGCACTCCAACTGAACCATTAGGGAACCCAACCTCTCCCTAATGCGAGTCACTTTGGTTATTGACTCAACAAACTACTATCATGCCCTCCAACTCCTTATTTTGCTATAGAATGGCCTCTTGCACTGTCATGGCCTTCTTTCTCAAGGACTCTCCCTCTCCAATGTGCAGTGGTAACCTGCTAGTGCTACCGGCCTATAATGTTTGAGTAGGGTTTCCCCATTGCTCCAATGTGCACACCAACTAAACCATTAGGGAATCCAACTGTTCCCCAATGCGATTCAGTTTGGCCATTAACTCAGCACAAACTACTCTCATGCCCTCTAACTCCTCGTTTTGCTGTAGAATGGCCTCTCGCACTATTGTGGCCTTCTTTATCAATGCTAGAAGGCTAGCCCAAAACTAATGAAACTATGGAGGGAGGCTATCCTATGTAAACTCAATCATCGCTCTGGACCCCTTCGTCTCTTCTAGTACCTCCTCAATGACAAGGATGCCTCCATGCACCTCATCAACCTATTGTGGGTGGACATCATCTAGAAACTAGGTCACAGCACTTGGTACCTCATCAACCGTTGGAATCTCATCAATAAATGGCCCTCCGAGTATATTCTCTACTCCCTTAGCCGAGATGTCAACTGGAGCTACCAAATAGGCCTCCAAAAATGGTGACTCCTGCGCCACACTCGGTATATCGATGTGCCCCTCAACATCCTACGTGTCCTCCTCCTCAACCTCCTCCTTGAACTTCTAACATCTAAAGCTTGGTATCCACTAGTAGAAATGCCTCCTAGTCTCATCCTCTAGCTTTCCTCGTCCTATCCACTCCCTTTGAGGGGGTTTGGTGTCCTTTTGGTCAAATCTCTCCACAAGCCTCTGTGTGAACTCTTTGTAGGATGTGATACATACATGACCCAAAGGAATCAGCCTTCAATACCACCATTCCATAGTATCTCCATCCAAGTGCAAAGTGGCATGTCTAATAGCATTTGCCTCCCTGTTGGGGTTTAGCCGGAAATATGTATTCGATTCTTGTACCCATTTTATGACAGAACTCCTAGATGAACCATCAAAGCGGGTGAGGGTCATTTTTCCCTCAGTGATACTCAGTCTCCCTTGAGCCATGGGTTTGTCTGTAGTTCACCCATCATAGTGCATACATGGCCAAATCTTCCATGATCTTGCTTGCTACTCCAAAACTAGCCAAGATCATGCTCTAATACCACTGTAATGATCCTAAATAGGAAATACAAGTTATAACAAAAAATATTACATGCAGCAAAATACAAAAATGAAATATTCATCAAGCACCCATAGAAAAACTGCAAATGAAGAACTTCTGAGCCATTTTATTATATTTATGCAAGCCAAATACAATAGATAGTGGAATGGTGCATCTAGGCTTGTCTCAATGGACAAGTAGAACCAAACCTAGGTACGAAGATGGTTGAGCTGAAGGCTACCTAGCTGCCACACCAATCTACACTGCACTGCCCAAAAAACTTATGCCTTACTAAATTTTGAATGGCTTGAAAGTGCACTAAAATCACCTAGAAATTTATATGCTTTTAACCTCAAACTCCTTGGAAAAAACCTAGAAAACCCAGAATGGAATTTGGCTAGTTTTGACTTCTGTTTTCGACCCCCTTGAAGCCTAACCCCAACTATGGCTACCAAATTTGACCTACTGGAAACTGCCTGCAAATCCCTTAGTAAACTCCTCCAAAATGTTGGGTTCACCCCTGCTATCCAACTCCTAAATTTCTAGATGAAATCTTGGCCCGGATCATCTACTCACAAATACCATGAAATTCTGTTGAGTGGCCTCTGCGTTATCCCTCTACCAAAAATGTGAATTGTTGGTATGCCGGATCAGCTAGCTGAAAGCTTCAGTGAAAATGCCTGCCCAATGATGCTACCTTAGCTCCCTAACCTCCCAAAAAGAAATGAGATCCCTTATAGTCTCAAACTCCCTCTGCATGATTCCTGGCTGCCTAGAAATACACATTCCCCTCTCTACATTAGTTACTAATATGTGTTGTTGCCTAGGCACTCCTAAAAAATCCTATAGAACAAACTCCCTAGGGCGGGCACGGATGGTCCCTCGAAGTAGAGTTTGAATATCCCACTTGAGAGACTCATTGCTAAACAAATGGTAGACTTGCTAAACAACAAAGTGTAGAGATGAATGTTTGTTTGCAAATGTCAAAGATACCAAATGGAGGCCTCCAAGCTCTATTTATAATTGCTATTCCTCTCCCTCGGTGGTCCCCACCTTCCACTAATAAAATATTGCTTTTCCTCCATTCTTCATTAAGATAATAATTTCCACTTTTCTCCCAAAAAATAATATTTTCTCCTTTTTATTTAATATCACCAAAATTTGGCAAAAATCCTTAGTGAATTTACACTCACAAAAATTGGGAACATTACATATTTCCATGTCGCATGATCAATATTCAATTATAAACCAGATTTTAACACCTAAACATTAATTGATCTAGACTTATGCAAGAATGCAACATAATACAAATATAAACATAAATATAGAGATGCAACATAAATAAATCTTGATTTCATTAATATCAAAGAACCGAAATATGCTTACAAGCATAATCGAAATAAACTAGCTCAGGTGATGGTAGCTTATCTGTAAGAAGAGATGTGGTTATGACATGCCTATGAATTATGTTACAATGAGGCTCAAGGGCCTTTTTATTATGGAAAAAAAGGGAAACCCTAAACAACCAAAACCCTAACCCCAGGAGATGGAACAGCAAGAGTTTGTGGGCCTCATTGGGGTTAGTTGGGCACCTGACTTCCCAGGGTCGTAACTTGGTTATTTGATCTCCATTTGGAACATTTGGAAATGTCTATTAAAGTACTACAGGATTTAAAGTAGGCCCCTACCTATGACTATGGGCATGCTGCAGACCTAAAAAAATGTCGTTTAGGGGTTCAAAACAACTCCGAAAGTTCAAGACCCAAAAAATTGCTAAAAATAGTAAATGTTGTTATAATTATTGAAACTGATGAACTCGAATGGAGATATAGGTGGAATAGGTAGTTGGCCACCAATATCCACTTGGATTAGTCCTCCCCCCTTAGGAAGCAATGGTCCCCATCGCATGTAGAGCCTCCATGAGGTGAGGAAATTTTTGTTCAACCTTGTCCCTGATGAACCACTTTCCCTAGTGAAGGAGTTGGCCTACTTTGACAACTCAATATAGATACATCCTCTGATGGCAAGTTTTCTTAATATGTGTGTCCATGATCCTATTAGTTGTGGCCTATTCGATGCAACTTGGGTTGATCTTGATTGGTGTCAGCTCCTCAGCAATGTCAGATGTGTCCAATAATGGGGGAATTTATGGTCGCATTTGGTCCAATTAAATACTAGGTTTAAGCTAAGGAATGGTGGAATGTTGAGCTTGAAGGCATTGTCCCCTACAAACTTGGTGATGGTGTATGCCCCATATTGGAGCGGGCGAAGCTTTCAGTGGGGCCCAATGAGGAACTCCTTCTACAAATGTAACTAAACTTTGTCGCCCACCTGGAACTTGTGTGGCACCTAATGTTGATCATGACACTTATTGTACTTAGAATTGCATCTATCCAATATGTCTTGGACCTACTAGTGGATGTGATGAATGCACTCAATGAATTTTTTAACCTTGTCAACTTGAGATCGGACATGAGCTGAATCTACCTGAGTAGCTACAAATGGTATAGCCACATCAATGGGACATAGTGGTTGGAATCCTAATCCCACCTGAAATGGGTTGTGTCCAGTTGAGCTATGGAGAGCTCTGTTGTAGCTGTGTTGGACATAGGGGAGGCTTGCATCCCATGTGTGTGGATGCTTCAAGTTGTACATGCACAATCATCCTGTTGACGAACTTTATTTGTCCATCAGTCTGCGGGTGGAAGGTCGTGGACTTAGTGAGCTTGGTATCCAAAATTGCCCAGAGGCTTGACCAAAATGAAAATAGGAACCCACTGTCCCGATCAAATATAATGTACTATGAGATCCCAAAGTGTACCCATGTTCAAATAAGAGCTTAGCAGTGGATTCTGTTGTGATACACTTCTTGAAGGGCCCAAAAATGGCCATCTTAGAGAATTTGTCGATGACCATGAAAACTTAGCCCTTTCCATGCTTAGTAGAAGGAAGGCCTGACATGTAATCCATGGAGATGGATTTAAAAAGCCAACTAGGAGTGGACAGAAGAGTATATAGGCCTTGCTTCTTAATTTTCGGTTTGGAAATGTTGCAGGTAGTGCAGGATCTGATGTACTTCCCATCATCATGTCGAATGTTCAGCCAATAACAATACTTCTGCAACACCGCCACTGTTTTCTTTACTTTGAAATGTCCAACGACTTGACTGTAGTGCGCCTCATAAATCATCTTGGTGTAACTGCTTGAAGGAGCATATAGGTGTCCTAAATGGCATAACAGTGTGCCATGGAGGTGAAACTCTAGAACTTGCTTACATTTTAGGAGTATGTGGTATGTGTTTCTGAATTTTGGATTGCTATTGTAAAGATGTGACCACCCCGAAGTCTTGTGTCCACAAGATGGAGCATAGTTGTTAGCACCCTAACATGCGGTTGCTAAAGAAAATATGCAATGTTATTGGTGCTTCCCTTCTTTTACTCGATGTTCAAATGGAATTGTTGCAGACATGTGGACCATTTCGGGTGGCGATCATTCTGCAACTTTCCTTTTGTCTATATGAACTATAGGGGTTGGTGGTCTGTGGGGATGACCATTTCCTTCCCCATAATGTAATGCTTCCATTTTCGGCACACCTATATAATGGAATACATCTCTTTATCATCGGTGGGATACTTTTGGACTATGTCTAAAAATGTCTCACTATGATATGTCACTAGATGCCCCTGCTGAGTAAGAACTACCCTGATAGCATAGTCAAAGGCATCTGTCTCAATATCAAATGGTTGTTGTAGGCCTGGTAATGTAAGCACTAGTGTAGATCAAACTCGATGCTTGAACTCAGTAAATTCCTTCTGTTGGGATTCAGACCAGAAGAATTTTTCTTTTGTTCTACCCTTGGTGACTTGACTCAAACGCAAAGTGATATCAGAGAAACCCAACATGAATCAATGGTAGAAATTGGTAAGACCTAGAAAGTTGCGTAGCTCTATTAGAGTGGATGGGGATGGCCAATCTCAAATAACTTGTATCTTGGCCGGTTCCACATGCACGCCCCATTCATCAATGATGTACCCTAGATATTAAACCTAGGTCATACCAAAAGTGCATTTTTCTAAATTGGCACACAACTTGTGTTGTTGCAGGGTTTGGAGGACATACCAAATATGGTGTAGGTGCTCTTCCCAACTATGTCTAAAGATAAGGATGTCATCCAAATACACTACCATAAATGTGATGGTGAAGGGCTGCAAGATGTCGTCCATCAACCTCATGAAGGTTGTGGGGGAATTTGTCAATCCGGAAGGCATGACCGACCATTCAAAATTTTCGTCTTTGGATTTTAAGTTGGGTTATCAATAGGTGCCAATCATGGCCACCTACCTATTCCACCTAGACCTCCAGCTAGTTTCATGATTTTCCTTGATTATAGTAGCATTTACTAGTTTTAGTTGTTTTTTGGGTCCTAGACTTCCAGAGCTATTTTGACCCCATAAACAATGTTTTTTTGAGGTTCACAACAATTCTGTCACAAATCCTATAGCACTCGGAGAGATATTTCCAATAGGGCATCCTACGCGCCAAACGAAGATCATATGACTAAGTTATGACCCTGGGAAGTCAACTGCCCAGCTAACCCCAACGAGGCACACAAACTCTTGGTTTTCCATCTCCTGGTATTAGGGTTTCGGTTGTTTAGGGTTTTCCTTTATTGTTCCATAATAAAAAGGCCATTGAGCCTCATTGTAACACAATTTAGAGGTATGTAGCTGCCACATCTCTTCTCAAAGATAAGCTACCATCGCTTGAGCCATTTTATTTCCATTTTTCTTATAAGCATATTTCAGTTCTTTGACATTAATGAAATGAAGATTTATTTTTGTTGCATATTTGTGTTTATGTTTATATTTGTATTCTATTTCATTAATGCATAAGTTTGGATCATTAATTTACTTAATTTTCTAAAAATCATTATGAGACCCCCTTGTGGGAACTCTATTCATGGGTAGTCATGGGCTGAAATTACTTCTTTTATGTGGGTTCTCCTTTCTAAGTCAGGCCAACCCACCAACTCGTCACACAGGCATCCCTGTTGAGCGGGTGCCCTAGCATGCCCAACACATGACACCCCCATGGGCACCTGAGTGCCCCGCATTTGTGCAGGCGTGCTCAGTGCATGGGCGTTCACCCTGCTATGTAAATTAGTGAACACAAATCATTAGCTCATCAATGAAAACAAAATATTATCATTTTTTATTTCCATGCTACATGATCAATATTCAATTATTAACCAGATTTTAACACCTAACCATTAATTTAACTAATTTTATAAAAATCATTATGAGACCCCCTTGTGGGAGCTCTGTTCATGGTCATTCATGGGCCGACATTACTTCTTTTGTGCATGTGTCCCTTCGCAAGTCGGGCCGACCCACCAGCTCGTCATACGATCACCCCTACTTGGCGGGTGCCCTAGCATGCCTAGCACGTGATGCCCCCATGGGCATCGAGAGCCTTGGCATGCCCAAAATGTGACACTCCTATGGGCATCGAGTTCCCTGGTGTGCCTAGAATGCGATGCACCCATGGGTGTTAAGCGCCCTAGCGTGCCTAGTATATGACACCCCCATGGGCGCCTGGGCATCCTACATTCGTGTTGACGCAAACAGGGCATAGACATTCACCCTACTGTGAAAATTAGTGAACACAAATCATTATCTCATCAATGAAACCAAAACATAATCTTTTTTTTTTTTAATTCCATGCTACATGATCAATATTCAATTATAAACCAACTTTTAATACCTAAACATTAATTTAATTAATTTTATAAAAATCATTATGAGACCCCATTTTGGGAATTCTGTTCATGGGTAGTCATGGGCCCCAATTACTTCTTTTATGCAAGTGCCCCTTGCCAAGTCAAGCCGAATCATCGACTCATCACACGGGCGGTACTGCCGAGTAGGGGCCCTGTCA
>APFE030379942.1:0-14903 GCA_000404065.3 Pinus taeda
GTGCACCTGGGGTCAGATCGATGGAGTGCTTGACCTGACAGTGCACAGGAATCCCTACGGGGGAGGTGAAGATGTCCTCGTACTCCTCCACGACCTTGTCCATCTGTAGTTGTCGTGCAGAGGGGCCCTGTCTAGAGGTTGCGGCCACCGTCTTCTTCTAACCTTGAGGGCGTATCGTCAGGAAAACAAATTTTCCAGTTTTGGAAATGAGCTTACTTCATTGTTTTGCAGTAATCAAAGAGATGGCAGTAAGTGGTGCTACCTCTGGTATCATGTACAATTGATTTCCCAATGTAATAATAACAGCACGGGACGTTGATTCATACACAACATGTCGCTTCCACAAGTATGGTTGTCCTAATAATACATCACAAACTTCAAGGGGAGAAATGTCACACAATACCTCATCTCTGAAGGGCTTCATGTTTTATGGAAGGCGACATTGTTGGCTCACGCGAAGATCCCGTCCTTGGTGCAGCCACCCAATGGTGTACGGTTGTGGATGTGCCGTGGTTGGTAAGCCCAACTGCTTCATGACCTCTACCGAAATGAGGTTCTTTTGGCTCCCATTATCGACAATGAACTGTAGCGGGGAGCCCCTTACCCACATCTGGGAGTGGAAGAGACGCTCCTCCTCCTCTGGATCTTCAGGTTCATTTTTCTAGATCTTAGCTGTAGCAACAGTGGCGTTGGGATCCGCATCAATGATCTGCTTCCCTTTGTCATTCCCCTTGTCAGGTTCTGACTCAGAGTCGGAACCTGCATCCGATTTTGAAACCTTTAGCTCAGCCACTAGTGACTGCTTCGCCCGACACTCACTTGTGTTGTGAGTGGAGCTCTTATGGAACTCACACCATCTTCCCGTGTCCTTTTTCGGCTTTGCGACACTTTTCTTTGTTTGTAGCTTTGGCGAGTTGTCTTGGGCTGCCCCGCCTTCGCTTTGTCCTTTCTTCTGTGTTTTCAGGGCACCTTTCCCTTGCTTTGGATTCACAGATCCAAAGTCTCGCTTCTTTTTTTTAAACTTCTGCTCGATCTTGATGGCGTATCGGTATGCTATGCCGAGAGAGGAGATGTTCAGGAATTCCATTTCTTCCTGGATGTACTTGTGCAGGCAGTAGGGCTATTTGAGTATCAAATGCTGCTCTGAATCCTTGATACCCAACTTCGTGCGAAGGGTAAAATATTGGTGAACTCCGGCACATCTTGATCCCTTCCCTGCCGCAGCATGGTCCACTTTATGTATTCATCCTCATAGCTTCCAACACTGTAGTACTGCTCCTTAATGGCCTCCTGGAATGAATTCCAGGTGGGTGCGGCTGAAAATAACGAGCCTGTAGTTTCATCCTTCATCATTTATCCAAAAGAGGGAACAATATTTCATCTCCTATTATAGAAACTTGATCACTAAGAAGAGTAGATAGAAAACAAAGCAAAGGAAAAATGTGTCATTGGAGATTATAGGAGAGTAGAGTGTGTGATAGCTCTACAATACTTGACGATTTTTGTATTTTTCCTTCTACTCTCATTTGTTTAAGAAGAAACGTAT
Organism: Pinus taeda; assembly: GCA_000404065.3. NCBI lineage: Eukaryota > Viridiplantae > Streptophyta > Pinopsida > Pinales > Pinaceae > Pinus > Pinus taeda. Next base: position 1,547 of record APFE030379942.1, read on the forward strand.
AGTGGTTCATCTTATTGCTTTGTTTCACATATTTGGTTTCTTAATGTAAATGTTATTTTAATGGTGTTTCATTTCTACTATAGTTCCACTCATAGTTTTCACTAGTTAAATCATTTGTATATAGTGTTTATTTTCATATTAAATGGCTTTAAATACAAAAATAATCAATTCACAATAAAGCATAAATTCATAACAATAGATCTAAATTTATGATTTTTATTGGCAAGATGAACCATAAAATATAAGAGGTTGTTTATAGAGAATATTGATATCATAATATTTTCAATAAGCACTAGTGTGACTTGAGTGATGCATATGTTTATTTCGCTAAAAAATTCTAAATTTAGGGGAATATTGATTAATTCCTCAAATAGATGGAATTCATAATCATAAGTAACGAGATAATATTATTGAACATTAAAGATCATAATTTTTCCCTCGCCCTTAAAAATATTCTCATAGATGACATTATTTGTAACATTGAACATGGTATTAGGGACCTTCCTCATAATTTTAAGGAGGTTATTAGGAAAGATTGTGTTATCATTCTTATGAAGTCTAAGCCTCCCAAAAGAAACATTATGAAAGAAGAATTTATTGCCCTTAAAGTCCGAAGGGATAAACCCTATATTTTCATCCTTAAAGCTGACAAAGGTGGGGCCATCGTCATTTTAGATAAATCTGATTATGTTAACAAAATGATTGACAATGTTTCTAATAATGGTAGTTACATAAAGCTTAATAAGAATCCCATTAAGCCAGTCACTAAAGAAGTAACGACCACCATTAAATTGAATGATTTCCTTAAACCTCTCTTTAAAAAACTTACTTAAAGCATTCCCCTCACCCCTAGTATTTATGGGCTTCCAAAACTTCAAAAATTCAGGGTTTCCTTGAGACCTATTTTTAGCACAATAGATAGGCCTAATCATCTTCTTGCTAAATTCTTGGCTCAAAATCTTAAACCTCTTGTTGTTCGCACTAATTCCTTTGTTAACGACTCTAATTCCTTTGCTAAATAATTGAATGATATCAAGGTGGACCCTGCGGATTCGTTAGTAAGCTTTGAGGTTGTTTCCCTTTATACAAAAGTCCATATTCAAGAGGCCATTGATGTCATAAATAGAATCACTCACACTCACACTACAAAATTAGTTTCCCTATGCCTCACCTCAACTTTCTTCAATTTACAAGGTGATTTCTATGAAGAATATTGTGGGGTTGCAGTGGGTTCCCCTATTTACCCTACAGTTGCGAACTTATTCATGAAGGATTTTGTGACCAAGGATTTAGCCTCAACTCAATTTCGCCCTAAGAAGTGGAAGATGTTTGTTGATGATACTTGTGTTATTTTCCCCCATGGACACTAGAAATTAGACTTGCTTCTTAGCAATATTAATTCCCTATCCGACTCCATCAAATTCATGATGGAGGTTGACGTGAATGGGTGTTTTCCCTTCCTTGATATCCTCTTCTCTATAATGAATGATGGTGATGTTTCTCACCAAGATTTTTGTAAAAAAACTCACATGGAACAATATCTTTATGCCAATTCTCATCACTTTCCAGCGTAAAGTTGGATCCTTATCACTTTTACAACACGTGCTCTCAAAATTTCTAACGATAACCACCTCTAGCAATAGAAGTCTCATATTCTTAAATTATTTCAAAATAATTGATATAACCTAACTCAAGCAGTGAAGGTCTTTAAAAGAGAGTGTAAATAATCAAGGGTTAAGAATGCTCATGTTGATCCCATCTCTAGGGTTCAACCTCCATTTATCGAGAGGACCACGAACATGATTTCCCATATCCTTAAAAAGAAGAGAGTTTTTGGTTCATTCAAACCTCTTAATACAATTAAAAATTCTCTTAGATTTTTTAAGGACCTTGTAGACCCTAAAGGCATGAAAGGGGTCTACTAGATCCCTTGTTACTATGGGATTCCCTACATTGGAGAAACTGGTTGCTCCATTAACCAGAGAATCTAAGAGCATGCACAAGACATTAGGCACAATCGTTCTCTCTCATCACCTCTAGCTGAACATGTGGACAAATCCAAGCACCATGTGTGCATTGAAGATCTAGATTCATTTCTATGGTTGATCACTTACACCATAGGAAGCTTAGAGAAGCTATCCATATTGAGAAGCATGCAATCAATCTCAACATAGATGATGGTTGGAAATTAAGTAAGAGATGGATTCACACCCTCTTCTTGATTCTAGTGAGAGATGATGGTTGGAAATTAAGTAAGAGCTCAATTCCGACCCTTTCTTCTTCTTTTATTTTTTATTTTTATTTTTTCACATTCAACTTCAATAAGAATACTTGATTATTTTAGTGTTTTTTCTTTTATTTGAATTCTCACTATAGTATTTTTTTAATTTATATTAATAAAATTATTTAACTTATTTTATTTGAATTCTCATTATAATATTTTTTAATTTATATTAATAAAATTATTAAACTTATTCTAATACAATTTGAAAAACTTTTAAAATTAACAAACTTGAAATTATTTTTTGATTTAAATAAATAAATTTGTTCTATTATTATTATTTTTTTAATTTATTTAATAGAGATTTATATAATCAAAATGAATTAAATAACTAAAGGTCAATTTAACTAATTTAATAACTAATGTACTAAAGCGATAATTCCTAATTTTAATGCCTTATAATATTTTTAATTTTATTTAAAAATATTATAAGTCGGCCTGCTGTGCTATAAATATATATTTGATTTCGATTTTCAATTTTCAATTTAGGTTTGTAAATTCAATTTTCTTCGAACAAGTCGTGAACAAGCAATGCAGAATTTCGACATGGATATAACATTCCGAGCAGTGGGTAGTGACCAGCCCGAAACCAGTGCTGAGCATCCTTCGGAGTTGAAGGAGGAATGTAATATGTGCTTTGACGATGTGAATGTGACTGCGATGCACGAAAATATGTTTTGCCATCATAGATATTGTTTTCGATGTTTGACTCTATACGTCAAGGGCTGGATCGCTCATTATAGTAATGTGCCTATATGCCCAACTCACAGGTGTATTTCCAAACTCACAATAGATGATTGTGAGAAATTCCTGCCATCTAAATGGCTTGAGATTTTAATAAAAAGGTCTGAAGAGGAAAAAATTGCAGATTCAGAGAAAGTATATTGCCCATATCCTGATTGCTCGTTTTTTATGGCTTCATCGGAATTAAATAAGTGTGCACAAGTTCCTTCTCCCTTTTCTTCCTCATCACACTCTTCGCTAACAATAAAAGCAACAAAATGCCAGAAATGCTGCCGCTTGTTTTGTATTGAGTGTAAGGTTCCTTGGCACACAGACATGTCTTGTGAAGAATATGCCCCTCAGTTGGGCGCTGTAAGTGCAGAATTGAATTTGCTTGCAGAGAACAACAAGTGGAAGCGGTGTCCGAACTGCAAACATATGATTGAACGCACCGATGGTTGCCCGCACATAATTTGCAGGTACACGATTTCTGAGCCATGGAGTTTTTGTTTATTAGAATTTAACCATAACTTAATAGGAAAGTGTTTTATGTTTTCTACCTTTTTTTATAGATTTTTATGTTCTAATATTAAATTTGTTTATCTTCAGGTGTGATCATGAATTTTGCTATCAATGTGGAATTCCATGGAATGGTAATTGTGGTTGTGGTGTGGAAGTAGAAATTATTGATGAGGAGCAGGACAGTGATGATGAAGAACATAATTATAAAGATGGAGATAAAGATGAAGATTTAAATGATGTAGATTGATGTTTAGGGTGATAGTTTGTTTTCGTTTTTTTTTTTTAATATTGAATATTTATTATTCAAACTATAGATAATTTGAATTATAAGCTATTGTTGTAATAGAAATTAGAATAAATAATTAACACTTCATTTGATGTTTTAGTAATGTTTTTGGAATCTCATCTATTTGTATGGTTGTAAGGGAAAAAATGTCAATTCTCTTTAAATTATCTTTTAGTTTAATGCTGATCTACTCATTTAATACTATTTTGTGTTATGATAATGTTGTTCTTTAATAGTTGTATATTCACTTTTGGTGCTCTATATGGTCATACATTGCTTGAACCTTTATTTTTCCTCTCAAAGTTGATGTGACCTATGGAGGATGATAGCCATAAAGATGTTTTGTGGACATTATTTATGAAGCTTGTTGACCATGGTAATATCCTATCAAGCTTAAGAATCCTTCAAAGTTTTGGATATTGCTCATTACATCATCACTTCAATTTTGCTAGGTCCACTTCAATTCCTTCTAGATAAAATTTCATCCAAATATTAAAGTGAATTAGTAAATTTAAATGATATCACCAAAAGTTAATGACCTTTATGTGTTTTAAGCACCATTTTGGTATTATGATTTTATTATATCCTGAATGAATATCCAACGTGGTAAAGAAAATCACCTTCTCTAATTTAGCTAATACTTCATTAATTATAGAGAAATCACTTTGATTAGGACTATTATAGAGAAGTCACTTTGATTAGGCCAATTATGGAGGAATGATTGTGATTAGATTGAATAAAGCTAACCTCTAACATTTATTAAACCATACACTCATTCATATTTCCAAATATCTTCTAAGTAATATTTTTGAGATCCATGACAATAGAATGTCTAGATATTTGAACATATAATCAATATAATTGTGAAATTAAAAATGAGTAATTATTTACTAGTGAACTATGCATGTAATGATTTAATAATGATTTGTGAAACACAAAAATAAAGGACCTTTTTGTGGTAATAATTTAAGTATGTTAGTGGTCATTCTCACTGCATCTTTTTTGGTTGGGATTCTTGTAATATTTCTATTCAAAATTTCTAGAGTATTAATCCATGGCAGTTGATCCATGTCAGTAATTCTCACCTCGAGGGTGAACTCATGGTGTGCTCAGTTTTTCCCAAGTGACATCCTTTCAAATAATCTAGTTGCATGGGATGTTTAAATGTTGACTCTTACTCTCTATATTTTAAATTCTAAAGCATATAAGAGAAAATGCGTAGGTTGTTTTTACATATAAATTGATTGAATAATGTACATACGCAACTGTGTTTAAAGCAACCAATGTATACCTTATAAACTTATAATTTAGTTAGTTGATTTTTAATTTGTGTTTCAGAATCATATAAGCAGTAACAGGTATAGTAAAAAGAGAGCGAACAATCGCACACAATAACAAAAGATATAAGGTGGAAAGCTAAAGTGGGTAAAAACCACGTGTTGCAATTCATCTCTATCTTCTTTTAATAAGAAACTTCCTTTTACAATATTTCTATACTGGTGCAATCTTATACTAGTACGCATGCTTCTACCTACAGAAGGCTACAACCTTCTCTTTTCTTCTAGGGACCACGTTTCATAAATTTTCACACTAGATCCATCAATAGCATCAATCAAACACCAAAATATATCTCCATCAATAAATCTCCCTTGCACTAACCAAAACTGAATCAAACAATCACTTCTCTAAATGTTGTAAACAGAATATAGTAACAATACGAGAACCTAAGCCAAAACCCAGAATACTGCAACAACAAACAAAAGTAGCTAAAACATATTTTATGAGACGTACGCTATTTCAATGTGTCGAACACGCATTCACACACTGTTATATGAAGGAAAACATGTGTATACATTGTTTGAAATGTTGAACCAACGTGTATACATGCCTTTGCTATACTAAACCTGTGTGCAGATCTGTAAAAGATGATTTAACCTTTACAACTATTCAAACATCAATTATACCCACATCATCAGATTTACAGATTATGACATGCACCAATTATGAAAGATCAAAACCACACAAAGATACTTTTCTTCAATCTTTAAGATCTTGACCCATCAGTAAAACTTATCCTTCTTCAAGTGCTGAGGTTCCTCCTTGATTCAGATCCAGCTATGCACCATAACCCAATGACCAGTATTCTAGATCTTGCTCTTCATTAGATATTCAATACTTGAGTGCCTTTGCCTGATGATCTCCTCCTCCTTTTATATTCTTAGGCCTTACTCAATATCATGGTCCAAAACCACTTAGAAGCAATACCTTGGACCAAATATCTAGGGTCAACACTTTGGATAAGATACCTTGGACCAATACCATGGGTCAAAATACCAAGGACCAAATACCATAGACCAAAACCAAATTTTCCAACATGTACACTCTTTTCCTTGCGTGAAAGTGCATGTATACACATACGCGCATTTTGGTTGGTGATCCCGCGTGCATACACAGCTTTGTCAAGAGGAACTTGCGTATATTCTTTTCCCTTCATTCTGAGAGCCTAAACTATGATTTGTCATCTAAGTGAGTTGCCATCAAGGACAACACTTATGTCATAGTGCCAAACCTATTTCATAATGCTAAGAATCTCCCCCTTTGAACTTGATGGCAACCCCAATTCATTCTCCGCCTTTGTCATCAAGGCCAAAGGGCTATGCTCCCATTAAGTACATGCTTTATTCTCTGATATGCTGAAGTGTGTTGTTCATGCTCCCCCTGACTATAAGCATGGTCTACAAAAAGGTGTTCAACATGAAGAACATGACTCTATACATCATAAATGACCTTCCTACCACCAAAAACCCATACACACATCCATCTCCCAACCAACTGGGAATATACCAAGATTGACTCATCCACCCAACCATGTGGGGATACACAAAAAGTTTATACATGGTAAAACAAGAACTTTACATACCCAATCCCAGGCATAGTGGGGAAACAAAATAGGTCATTACATGACCTTGATAATAAAATATATACATGACATAGAGACATAATATCTAAAACAAGACTCTGATAGTCATCAACAACTATCATGAGCAGCATTTTGTCAATCACCACCCAAACCATGATAGGATTATTTGAAATACTAATTGCACTGTTATTATCACATAGAGTGGAGATGGGTGGAGTACATGTGATTTGAATGTCTTGCAATGTTTACATCATCCAAAGAAGTTGTGTGTAGCAAGATGCAGTAGGCAGATATTTTGCTTTAGCTGTAGATAATGCAATTTAACTTGTTTCTTGTTCAACGAAGACCCTAATCTAGAACCCATAAAGAAAGCACCACCACTAGTTCTTTTTCTGTCATCCATGCTTCCTGCTCAATCTGCACTTGTATATCCATGAAGTGTGAGATCTATATCTCTAGGATACCATAAACCAAAGTTTTGTGTTCCTTGAAGATATTTGAAAATCCTTTTGACTGCCTGAAGGTGTGTTTCCTTTGGATTTGCTTGGAATCTTCCAAGTATTCCCACTGCATGCATGATTTCTGGTTAGGTACCTATTAGATAGAGTAGACTACCAATCATGGATCTGTAGATTGGTTGATGCACGGATGCTGATTCATCACTTGCGCTGAGACGGCATCTTGTTACCATAGGGGTACATACTAGTTTAGCATATTCCATTCCATATTTCTTCAAGATCTCCTTGAGGTACCTGGTTTGTGATAGAAAAATACCATCTTTATTTTGTTGAACTTGTAAACCAAGAAAATATGTGAGTTCACCAAGGAGGGACATTTTAAATTCTTTCTGCATTACCAAAGCAAAGTTTTGACTCATGGCTTCTTTATTACTACCAAAAATTATATCATCGACATACATAACAAGTATTAGCAATTTATCATTGTCAATTTTATATATAGATTTCTATGAGCTGATTCTTTTGAAAAACCTTGTTGATGAAGGTATTTGTCAAGACAATAATACGAGACCCTTGGAGCTTGTCTTAGACCATAGAGGGCCTTTCTAAGTCTACATACAAGTTTTGGATCATTTCCAAGGACGAATCGATCTCATTGCACAATATATACTTCTTCATCTAGATCTCCATTAAGAAATGAACATTTCACATCCATTTGATATACTTTGAACTTTTGAAAGCCAGAAAGAGCAAGGAACATTCTTATGGCTTCAAGTCTAGTAAAAGGTCAAAAGTTTCTTCAAAGTCTATACATTCTTTCTGAGCATATCCTTTACAAACGAGTCTAGCCTTGTTTCTAAAAACTTCCCCATTTCATTCAACCTCTTTTTGAATATCCATTTGGTTCGAATGATATTTTTATCATGAGGTCTAGGAACTAATTCTCAAGTACTATTCTTTTCAATTTTCTCAAGCTCTTCATTCACGACCTTGACCCAACATTCATATTTGCATGATTCATGTATATTTTTCGGTTCGATGGAGGAAAGCAATGCTAAATAGCTTGAAGCTTCTATAATATTTCTTCTTATATGTACACCTACCTCTCTCTATCCCAAAATTTGAGTCTCTGAATGATTTTTCTGAACATATCTCGATGGAATATTTTCTTCTTCCATTATCTACTCTTCTCGTGCTTCATCAGTTTCTTCTCTTCAGCATTAGTCTAATTTGATGTGGAAGCATAATCCTCATCTTCTTCCGACTCTTCAGTTTTTACCTGCTTTGGATTTTCGCCTACTTCATCAACCACAACATCAATACTTTCAATAATTTTCTCTAATCTTTTATTATAACACTTGTATCCTTTACTTTGGGAAGAGTAACCAAGCAGAATGCCTTCATCTGCTCTAGGTTCAAAATTGCCAAGTTTTTCATCAGTTCTTTTGATGTAACATTTTCTTCCAAAAAATTTGAAGTATTTTACACTAGGAATCTTACCATACCAAAGTTCATGAGGAGTTTGAGTGTTGTTTACTCAAACACTTGTTTTGTTGAGAATAGTGATGGCAGAAAATGCAGCTTCACCCCAGAAGGTTGCTGGAGTTCCAGACTCATCTAGCATAGCACGAGCCATTTGTTGAACAGTTATGTTCATCCTTTCTACCACTCCATTTTAGTGAGGAGTCCTTGCAGTAGATGATTCCCTTATTATTCCATGTTCTTCACAGAAGTCAAAGAATTCATCCGAGGTAAATTTCCCTCCTCGATCAGAACTGAGACATTTGATTTTGCGATCTGATTCGTTTTCAACCAAAGCTCTGAAGGCTTTGAAATTTTCAAATGCTTCGTCTTTATGCTTTAGAAGTCCTATCCAACACATTCTAGAAAAGTCGTCAATGAACAATATAAAGTATTCTTCTCCACAAGGTGACTTTTTCCTTTATGGACCACATAAATCAGTATGGACAAGTTTAAGGGCCTTACTAGATGATCCTTCCTTCTCAGGGAAATGTGTTTTGGTTTACTTACCGAATTGACATGATTTGCATATTGTATTTTCTGGAATTTTGATGTCAGGAAGATCACAAACAACCTGGAATTTGATTGCTTTCCTTATCTCAGGGAAGCTTAGATGCCCCAATCTTCTGTGCCATAGCCAGTGTTCATCATTTTTGCTTAGATAGCACTTTTGTTGTCCTCCCTTGAGTATATATAAATTATTTGGAGTTATTATGCCTTTGATCACTATTTCTCCTGTATCAAGCTCACGAACAACGCATCCATTTGATCAAAATATTACCTCATTTCCTTGATCACACATTTGACTAACACTCAATAGGTTATGCTTTAATCCATAAACATACATAACATTTCTATCTTTAACCTTTTATTTTAAGAGAACAGAGCCTTTACTTTTTATGACTACAGGAGTGTCATTTCCAAATGAGACCTTCTTTTCCATTTCTAAGGCACTATATGACTGAAGTTTTTCTTTATCACCTGTCATTTTTTTCAAGCATCCACAATTGATGTAGCATTGCTTTTCTTGTCCTTCTGCATATAAGGCTATACCACATATTTCGGTTTGTGTTTCTTTCTTTCTCCATGTTTTGGGACCTAATGAAGCCTGCTCCTTCTGAGATGTTTGTCGAAATTTACTCCTGCATTCAATGTCTTCATGACCGAAGTTGTTACAGATAAAGCATTCTATTTCATTTTCAAGAGTAGAAAAGTTATTGTAGGTCCTTTTCATGATCCCAGTCACATTCATTTGATTTTTTGCTTCTCTAGTCATGATGGTCTTGTAAGAAACACATTGATAGTTTTGCATCCAAATTTATGACATGAGAAACATTGGCCATTAAAGAAATTCCTGTGATTATCGAATCTATTAAATTGGTGATTATAGTTTGCATTGAAATTCATTCTTGAAGCAAATTGAGAATGATTTACATGTGGTTGGTTATAGCTTCTATTCATCCTTGAAGTAGATTGAACTCGATTTACCTGGTGATCTGCTTTAAGCCATTGCTGATGATTGCCAACCTGTTCACTTCTCCTTGCTACATCAAGATAGCTTTTGGAGGTTGATGGCTTTTGTGCTTGAGATGATTCTTCAGTATATCCCAGACCTGTCTTTATCAGAGGAGAACATTATACTTTTATAATTTCTTCTAAAGTTTCTGATCCTTTAGCAAACCTAAGATTGAGAGATTTTGTTTTCTCAATTTATTTTCCTAGACCCACAATTTCACATTGTAACTTTTCATTGCATTTTTCCCTTTCAAAAGTTGGAATGTTAGAGTATCTATAATCATACTCTTTTATTCTAAACATATTTTAAGTTTAGAAATTTCTTCATAGAGACCATCTTCATCTAAAGCATCCAATAAATCATCATCTTCAAAAGCCATAAGAAGTCTATAATCATTACTATTTTCATCTTCATCACTATTTGATAACCATCACTATCTTCATGGGTATAGTAGCTTTTCTTATTTACACTTTGTTTTATATTCCATTTTGTTGATTCCTTACCTTTATCAAGCTTATCATTGTGGGGAACCGACTCTTCCACAAGAAAAACATTGGAAAGGTATTTTACTTCTGAATCTTCTAGAACCCCATTGAAGGTTCTTGACAAAGTTCGGTTCTTCCTCTCCTTTTGATGTATGTACTGATTCATTGAGTTCTCCTTTTTCTAAAGCTTTGAATGTAGCTTCTCTCATATCTGATGGACCCCCTTTTTTCATTTCAAAAGCAGTTAGGATTCTATGCAGCTGTGACATAGTAATACTCTGAAGATCCTGATTTTCTTCTATGGCAGAAACTTTTGATTCAAACTTAGAAGACAAGGATCTTAAAACCTTTTCAACTAAAGTAACTTCTTTTATCACTTCACCCAAGTTTTTCATGTGATTAACAATATCATCTATACATAAGAAATAATTAGCTACACTTTCATATTTGTGCATTCTGAGAGTTTCATATTGAATTCTAAGAGATTGTAGTTTTGTACGTTTTACCTGATCGCGTCCTTCATAGATTAGAATGATATTGTCCCATATTTCTTTGGCAATTTTGAGCTACATAACCTTGAGAAATTCTGATTGTGACAAATTCCGCAATAGAGTATTGATAGCATTCGCATTTGTTTCATAATGCTTTTTACCTGTCGTATATGTAGGAATTGCCGATGGAAATGTGTATCCTCCTTCCACAATTTCCCAAACATTTGTTCCAAGAGATTGAAGATAGGTTGTGGTTCTTACCTTCCAATAGACGAAGTTAATCCCATGAAATATTGGTGGTATAATGGATGCCTCTCTTTCGTAGTTACTCATGATGATAGATCTTTCTTCAAGCGATCAAGCTTCTTCTAAAGGGCCTACTCTGATGTCAATTGTTCGAAATAATACTAAGAGGGGGGGGGTGAATTAGTATTAGCAATTTAATAATATTTCATTTCCATAAATAGATTTATATACGCTACTTCTCTTAATGCAACTTTCATATATACTCAATTGTGTTTAGAGCAACCATCGTATATCTTGTAAACTTATCATTTAGTCAATTGATCTTTAATATGTGTATTAGAACCATATAAGAAGTAATAGGTACGATGAATATAGAGCAGACAATCACACACAAGAACGCAAGATATAAGGTGGAAACCCAATGTGGGTGAAAACCACGTGCTACAATTCGTCTCTATTTTCCTTTAATAAGAAACTTATTTTTACAATATTTATGTATTGGTGTAGTCTTATACCAGTATGCAGGCTTCAACCTGCAAAATGCTACAACATTCTCTCGTTCTCCAGCTTCTCTTGGAAGGGAGCTACAACCCCCTTAGTTCTTGTACTAGCTAATGTACTAGTAAGTAGGTGCTGACCTATAGAAGGCTACAACCTTCTCTTTTCTTCCATGGATCACGCTTCATAAATTTTCAGACTCGATACATCAATAGCGATGATCGCTAATCGTCATAGTTCAATTTCTATTTCTATTTTCTTCGTGAATAGCGTTGATCTCTCAATCGTCATAGTTCAATTTCTTTTTCTATTTGTGGCATCTACGGTCTGTCTATGCGTTGGGATCCCTCGACCTCGATACATTCAAAGTGCATATAAAATTTAGGTTTCGACTGAAAACCCTAATTGACTACAGTGAAATAATCTTGTGGTCTCACACTACGCGGATCCTTCAATACTGGTTTAGAACCCTAGAGGTTTCTAGAGGCGAAACCAATTTCCATTCGATTGGAAACCCAACTCCAACAGCAACCTGGACCAAGGAAATAACTAAAGAAAGAAAGGAATGAACTGGGAGAAGATGATAGATACGGTGAATTTCCCAGACTGCAATAAGCAGACGGAGGTGGTATTCGATCACTCTGCGGGGGACACAGTGTGTGTGGAGTGCGGATTGAGAATTGTAAATTCTGTCTAGCAGAATTGTAAGTTGGAGAATTGTAAATGCGATTTCAATTGTTTTGAATTCGAGTTGAGAATTGAACAATCTGTTCAGCCACCCTGCTCATGTAAATTCTGTGTAGCAGAACTCTTGGCCTGAGTGCTTTACACCCATCACCAAAATATCATAATATTTTTGTAGTGATACATGTAGCAGAATTGTGAATATGGTGTTATATATGTTGATTTTTGCAGAGATATATATATGGTGATATATGTAGCAGAATTTTAATGATTTTTTTTTCTCCATAGCAAAATCATTTTTTAAAGTAGCGGAAGTTTTTTAAGAGCAATATTTTTTTCCATCAGAAGTATATATCAGCAAAAGTTTTTTATATCAGCAGAATTAACCTTTTACAGAATGCATTCAATCATCTCTATGATAGGAATAGTTCTCACTAGCAAGGAGAACTATCGTGACTGGTCCCGGATGGTACAACACACCCTCATTTTCAATGAGATGTGGAAAGGAGTGTGTGTCAGAGAAGGAGACAGTGACCCAGAAAAGCCTACATCGGACAAAGAGCTTTCCATCTGGGAAAACAAGAACAGCAAAGCGTATGCATTAATAGCAGCGTCTGTAAATAAGGAGGTGAGTCGTCACCTTACAACATGTTCAACTGCCTTTGAAGCTTTACAAAAGATGAAAGAGCTCTATGACTCACATTCTACACTTGAAGTCGTCCAACT
>APFE030379958.1:0-32913 GCA_000404065.3 Pinus taeda
TCGATGGTCCATTTCATAACCTTCTAGCAATGGCGTCACTTTCCTACCATGTCAAAGCATTACCTTCTAATTTTAAACAAGAAAAAGAATTTTTTTGTGTTTCAATAATCTCATGCACATTAAGATCAGCTTATAATTGTTGCAAACATTGATTCAACTTAGGAATCTATCTCACCTCATATGGATTGATGTCAATCTTTTCCTCTCTTGTAGAAGGTGCTTGAGTCTCATTACATTCCCTTGTCGTCTTCTCTGGTTTCTCCATTTTATCTTTTTTTTCGCCTCCACCGTCTTCAATCAAACTAGAGTTGATTCTTGAAGCTTCTTTTCCATATTTATTTGTAACAATATGGAAACCAAGTTAACAACACTATTATTCATATGAGTCATCCCTAACACCATTTGAGACATATCCACGACCAATTGGGCAATTGATTCTCCAAATAGCTTATCCTAGGTTATCCTCTGTTGGGTCTCATTGGTCTCTTTTTTATAAACCATGATCTAGTCTTGAGTTTGCTTTCTTCCTCAACTAGAACCAATTACAGGTTTTAAGGGAAATAAATCCATCTTCTTTCATCTTAATTAGTTTGTTCACAATTCATCTGTAAATCTCCCCAAGGCTAGGAGTTGCATTGTAATACCAACATGACCCATAATCATATGGCTTATGGCCAAAACAATTCATCAATATAGATTTTGAAATATGGAAATAGATATTGTAAAACACTATCAATATGTACTTCTTGTGTGTTTATAGTGACTATTATTATTTAACTATGTCAGCAAATCCATTACACAATCACACAAACACAAAAAGCACAAGGGATATGTAGGAGAAACCCATATGGGATAAATTCAACTTTGAAACGCTTATTTCCTTAATATTGCTTTTACAATTACAAGGCTCTATGGATAATAAAAACTAAATAAAATACAAACAATACAAACTTCCAAATATTACTACTACTTCTATCTGATTGTTCTTTCCATCTTCTACAAACCATGTCAAACATGGTGCAATCCAACATGTGGGTTCTTCTATTGTTTCTTTCATATATTAAACCTTTAGTGCAACCACTACTAACTTCAAATGTAGAGACCCTCTTCCATTTCTCCATGCAACATATATCATTGTGCCTATAAGCAAGTGGAATGCTAACAACCTCAAGAAATGGTTCAACACCATCTTTGCAAGACACAATTGCAATATTCTTCCTAATAATAATTACAATCTTATTAGTTATTTTAAAGTTGATTTTCTTAACATAGTTTTTGTTTTGAGGCTCATTTTACCTCAAAATTTCCCTAATGAAGGACAAATGGCTATATGTACATGAAATACCTATGCATTCATAGAATCCCATCTGATAGTTATGTGTTGTAAAGGAAGAATAGGATATCACAAATGAGCTTGACATAAAACATGTGTGTAAGGACTTCTATTAAGACTAGAACACCATCCGATGCTACAAAAACTAACATCATTCATATCATTGTGTTCACTCTTACATTCACTCTTGCGTTAAGATGTGACATAGAGGAGTATGCATTAGTCTTTTATCTTAGAGTCACTAGGGTTTCTTGGTCTTCTTGGAGCAACTTGGAAGCCTATGGTAAGGGTTTACCAGTGTTCCATGGAGATGCATCCCCAAGGGTAGGGGGCATGCTCCCCATGTTTCCCATGCACCTGGGATGAGGGGATGTTTGGGGAAACGCTTCCCCATGCCCCTCTTTTGGGGAGTTTCAACATAGCCCTTTTCAGAAGTACATAGATAGGGCTCAAAATACTATTAGCCTACCTTAGTACATTCAAGAGAGAGGGGAAAAGTTTTCTAGATGGATCTTATCAGGTGACCAAGCAAGGAAACATGAGTTGAGCATGGGGCAACATTGGAATAGTGGACTTTTTCCATTTACAAGTGTTCATGCATTTTATCCCTCCCACAGGATGGATTGGTGAGAGATTATGAGTTGGTATTCTATTGATGGGGTGATTTTGGGCAGGATATTCTTAGTCAGGAGCATAGCATAGCAGGATCCCTTAGACATGAGGGACATGAGATGTCCGAGTTGGCAATGGGATATAGACCAACTGTTCATCAACATTCCAATTACACTAGACCAACATCAACATGGTGAGGTTGACTCTTGCATGGGAACTTATTCACAAGTTCCATGTCAGGGGATGGATTGGAGAGAAGTGATGAATTGGTATCCTACTAAGTGGATAATTTATGGAGCAACATCCATAACTAGGGACAAAGTATAGTTGGATCCATGGGACATGGGCGATGATCGATGGCCACAGTAGCCTTGAGATTCAGATGGATTTGGTGGCAAGATGAGTCAGAAGTTTGTTTGGGATCTATGTATCACGAGATCCATTCATGATTGGGTGGGACAGAGGTATGATGGTACACAATGGTTCATATGGGATTATGGTATTAGTGTATAAATGCCTTTACAATTGATAGGTGTGGATTGCTTGAGGGAAAAACATCTAGGGGTATGAGGATTTGTAACATCCCCATTTTTAGTTTCCCATATGATGCGATTAGGGTGGATTCCCAAGGTTTGTGTCAGCCAAGTCACAAGAGCGAGACTACACCATCAGTGGGCTTGGAGGGTTTTGGAGGATTTTTATGGTGTTTAATGGGGTTCGCTTGCTATATTTCATCATCAGGGTCAACTCTGCACAATTCGTTCTTGGTTTTGTTGCATTCCAATAACGCCTGTAAAACGAGGTTATTATTAAGCATATTTTAATTAAATACACTAAAGGTGTTATTTGGAGCAGATTATTTGGAGAAACAACTCGGTTGTAATAGCTCGTTGGAACCGAGATGAAGAGATCTAAAAGATGGGATGATAAAAAGTGACTTTTTATGGCCGAAGAAAACATAAAGGCATATTAATAATTTTCCAGGATTAAAAGTGACTTAAATAAAATAAAATAAAAGAGAGCCACTTAAATAAAATAAAAGGGAGAAGCTTCTAGAGTGAAAATAAAGTAATAAAATTGAAGTGCTTCTAGAAGGTTGAAGACAGATCCATTAGTCTTTGAAAGAGGGGAAAACAAGTCATTGGGATATCTTGGATTTGGAATATTTTCTTTTGGGAATTTTAAGAACTTGGTTTCAGGGTTAGAAAGCCATAGCATGAAAACCCTTGCGTTTCTTAGTGTGTTGGACGAAAACCCAACTAACTATTGTGGTGATTTCATTCGGAAATATCATAGAGCTTCATTGGCATTAGTTGGTGAGCAGATCTAGAGAAGATATGTGGGTTGGAACTGGGGATCACCCATATCTCCAATTTGGGCTTCATTTCTAGTGATGTAATGGAAGATCAAGAGCTATTGTCAGCCATTAGCTAGTATTTGTAACAAGTTCTTACAACTCTATTTAATATAATCACGCTGAATTTTGTTGAATTTGCTGCCATTTCTCGCATGTATTTTTGAGTTGCAGCGCTTCATTTAATTTCTGGGTTTTTATTGCAAATTTGTTTAATTTGTTGGGAATATCTATCATGAAAAATTATGCACATTTTTATGGTGATTTTGGATGTAATTCATGGAATATTTTTGTTGAAGTAAAATCTATAATATTTTAACGAAAAATGGTAAAAAGGGATATTACACTATGTGCCTCAATCTTTGTGGCATTGATTGTTGAACTACTCTATCATGAACCTAATAAAATTGTTCCTATCACTACACAAAATTTAGATTTGACATGTTAAGCTTTTTCCATTTTATTTTAATGTTAAGAGGGTGATATTAAATATGAGGACCCCAATATAGGTAATGATTGGATGATATGTAGGTATTTTTTGTAGCATGAATTTTTTTGGACTATAGAGTCCATATAGAGCCTCTTTGTTGATTTATTTTTGGTTCAAAGATGGATTGTACTCGGTGTTATTTCGATTATATGCACCCTTGCTATACATATGAGAAACTTTACATATTTCTATATAATGGTTTATATTCACGTGGATCCACATTGTAGTGCCCTGCTCTAGTTGATAAGAGATTTACACCATCTTGTGTTGGGTTTTACATAGGCCCTAGATCTGTTTTATGGCTAATAAAACATACAAGCACACTAGGAAGTCCCAACTTACAAGCACTTTGCATAGTAGAAAGCTACAACAATGGAATCAATAAAGTACACAAAGTTATTGAGCCCAAAGCTCGATTTTTTATTAGTCCATCAATAAAGGAATCACACGGCTCTCATACTAGGGATCATGGCCCTTCAAAGCACTAGTACAACTAGTATATATAGTATACAAATAGGTTAGGGATTGAGGTTAGATTCATTATTCCTCAATCTGCTCATCACATCAAAGAACAAATTCATGACTTACTTGCCACATCAGTCCCTTGATTGCATCCCTTTATGTCATCTATGCCCTTGATGTACCTAGTTGTCCTTTTCCTCTGTGACATAGAGAAGTAACTCCTTTAACTCCTCTGCATAACTAACTGCTCAATGAGTTTACTCTTTCAAAAAAATTGCATAATCAACTCTAGAACTTACGAGTACACACAATGACTTAGATCCTTTAAGGTCACTATATAATCAACCCTTTAACACATTGTTCACAACTCCATTAGTGAACAAACTTCCGAAATCCATCTAAGAAATTCATATTCTTCACCATATAAGCTTTTTCATATTGTCTATTGTTGTCTCTCTCTTCTTGAGGTACTCACTTCTTCTATTCCAAATATGAGGTCAATTTCGGCCTCTCTTAGGGCTCAGTCTTACCACAAAAATCGAACAAAATTTTTGAGGCCTTTTGGCCCAACATAGTAGGCTGAACTGAGGTTTGTTAGGCCTCTTTAAGGGATCGACCCTCCTCCCTTTATACATAACATAACCGTAACTTTAGACCATTTTCAGTGCCTTCCTGCCCCTTGTTCTGGCTTGGACGGAACCCTCTTAGAGCATATATCATCCACAAAATTCTTGGCCTATCTACTTGGGAATGTTGAAATTGTAGCAAGGAATGATTTCTTTGACTTATGCCTTAGCCAAAGTTGCTAATTTGAATTCAATCTCATAGTTTCTTGAGTTAGCTTTTAGTTAACATATGTGATGTGGTCTATCATTAAGTTGTTGTCAATTAATTTGAGTTAGATGGCATGTAGTGAGTTGTGGACTAGTTGATGGCTAAAATTAGCTATGTAGTGGAGTTAAACTCTAGTTCCTTTCAATTAACTATCTATAGTTCTAGAATAGAGGTAGACTTGAGTTCTTGCATTTATTTACTTTGACTTTTGTTAACTCAACTGACTCTCAGTTAACTAGTTGTAGCTACTAAATTTGGCCTAGTAGGTCATGCAATTTGAATTGGCTATTGAGATTGAATGAAGGCACATATCTATTTATTCATTGAACATAAGTTTTTGTGTAGAGACACTTGAGGACCAAGCAGAGGAATTTCTCTTGGGAATTGCACAAGGAAATATGAGCTTCGTTGCAGATTTATTTGGTTAAGCGTTGGGCAGTCGTGTGTAGAGTTGGTTAGTATTGCAAGGGCTTCAGGTTTGAAGCATATTCTTTGTAATATATCAGATTTCTCAATTGATTCAATATAAGCAAGAGGGGTTTTTCCAAGTTGGGTTCCCTAGATAAATTTCTATGTGTGATTGATCTATGTGATTGTGTTTCTATTCACTATTTTCTTCTACATAATTTTGGTAGAGAAATATTGTGCCTTTTGTGAACAGTTTGCTCTCATTAGCAGTTGTAAGGTTTCAAGGATTTTCTACATAGAAAACTTAGCCTCTTTCCAACACAAACAAACCATAAACTTTTGCTCCTTCATGTTGCCACTGCTCTTGAGATTTTGCGTCTCCTTCTTGGGCTAATATAGACACAAGATGAGTTTATATTTTGGTTATGTTCTCATTCACAGAAACCCTTTTCCTCAGCCCTCCATAGATGTTTTTTTCACACAAGTTGAGGCATTTGGATTCCTTCAAGGGTTACAATAGCATGGTCACATCTCCTTTGTCGGCCTAGACCAGGCCCTAAATCAAGCTTGAACTGATCTCTAGCTCTCCAAGACTTCGACCCTCTTACTACTCCTCTAACCTTTGAATCAACCCCCTCAGAATAGGAGTTGCAATATTCTCAAGGGTATCTTGGCCTCTGCGAGGAGAACTTGGCCCTCCACTAAGGTACACCCTACACAAGAGAAGTCACATCTCTCTTATGTAGATCAAACCTCTCCTTTGTCTCCTTTTTTTATGCTTTCTCTTGAGTCATTTAGGAAACATCTAGATCTTAGGATTTTTGCCTCCCAACCCATTAGAATAAATAATTAGTTTATTTAGGTCCTAAATCCAATGCGTTGGGTAAAAAACCCCATATTTAGGTAAATTGCTCAACAAACGCACTTTGATTGGTTTCCTTCACTCCAAAATACCTTCCAACCTACCCAAAATTATAACACTCCCTCTTAGTGAGGAAGGTATTTCTTTCACACTTCCAGCTCCATGAATTTCCTTACATGCCCATGACCATCCTCAAATGATCCATCCCTTCATTATACTAGGCCTAGCTTTGTCTTGCATGGTGCATGACTGTCCTTGCATGCAACATGTATTTTCTTTGCACCACCATGAATGTTATCACACAGTCTGTCAATATCCTTACATCGACTGAAAACTCCTCTATCTCGTTAGAACTTGAATATTCATACTTCCATAAAGTAGCTGACAATCCTTCACAATCTTCATTTGAAGCTAGACTTCCTCTAAGCCTACACAACCTCCACTGGCTAACTCTGCTTCTTACACACACTCTGATCCACTTGCCTTCAAAGTAGCTTTGATACCATGTTGCATTTTCTGTAGGCCCTAGATCCAATCTATTGCTAACCAGGCACACAAACACACTAGGAACCCCCAACTTACAACCATTGTGCACAATGGAAATCTACAACAACGAAATGAATAAATTACACAGAGATATTGAACCCAATGCTCAATTTTTTATTAGTCCATTAACAAAATAATCATGGGGCTCCTGTACCAGGGATCATGGTGCTATTTTTTGGATAGTACGGTAGCATCATATTGGTGTTCTAGTCTCAGATGGTGCTGAGAGGCTAAGGAACAC
This sequence comes from Pinus taeda, assembly GCA_000404065.3. Lineage (NCBI taxonomy): Eukaryota > Viridiplantae > Streptophyta > Pinopsida > Pinales > Pinaceae > Pinus > Pinus taeda. The sequence goes on from APFE030379958.1 coordinate 7,143, forward strand.
AAGATCTCCAATACCTAGAAATGGGTTCGCAAGATATGGCTCTGAAACACCTTAATTTATTAATTATCCAATAATTAAATTATTGCCTATGTCTAACTTAGGAAAATTGGTTAATTAAAGTTAATTAATTAAGGATGTTAGAGATTTCTCTAGAGACTTTCATTGATGAAGTCTAATTTATCTTAGCCAACAATGAGGATTTAATCTTGGTCGTTGAAGTCTCAATGAGAGATTATAAGAGCAGCTCAAAAGGATGGAGAGAGACACATTGAGCATCAATTTTCTGGGCAAATCGAGCTACCCAATTCATAATTAGTGAGGGCACAGTTCAAGCCAGAGAGAGGGAGAAGACGAAAATTTAAGAGGATTCTAGGGAACTTTCCAGTGTTTCTCTAGTGCTAGATTGGTATGAGAAAGGAGGCTGAATTATCTACAGAGAGGGTCACAGAAGCTAGTGTGAGTTACCAGAGAGGGTTCGTTTCAGTTGTCGAAGGTCGGGAGATCATCTAGGAGGAAGAGCGAACATTTTCCAGGGGCAGAGGGAGGTTAGACAACTCACTTAGAGCTAGATATTAGGCAATGCGAATTATAGGTAAAGAAAATTTGTTAGTGTGGGGTTTGAGCAGGCTAGTGGAGGCCAAATTGATTATAGAAGGGATAAATTTTCTCCATTTTATTTTTCCAATTGGGCATCCAAATTATTGTACTCTCAGGATTTTCTACATAATAATAAAAATAAACCCTCATCTACAACATTAGTTTTCCCTTTGAGGTTTCTCCAGGGACTTTTTTGTCCAAAAACAATTGTGCCATTTTTATTTGTGTGCATCTATTTCTTAGTTCATGATTTTACTTCCCCAATGTAATTATTTTGTGAAGAATTGCATTTTGATTTATTTTATAATTGCTATAAACAATTAAATTTCTAATCAATTAGGAGAATAAATTCTAGTTGCTGCAATTTCAAGGAAATTTCACATGGTAGCAGAGCATGTTTTATTAGATTGGAAGCTCAGAGGCGAAAGATCAATAGATTGTATAGTTTCAGAGGGAGACATGAAGCACATGGATTAGGTTTGCACAGACCAAGCATGGAGTGAGAATTGCATAGGGAGAGGGTTTGATTTCCAAATCCAATCAAGAGAAAAATTTGAATGGCCTCAGAAGAAAAATTTGTAGGAGGTATGGTTGCCGAGAAGCAGTTCCAATGTGCAGATTAGTTAATTTGTTGAGTATATATCGACATAGAAGATTTGCAACAAGGGTTGAAATTGTAGATTTGCACTAGGTGGGAAGAGAAAAGCACATGACAAATTATACCCAAGACTTCTCCAGTAAAATTCTCAGAATTCTCTAGTATGGCCGCAAAGAGAATTAATATTCAGGAGGCTACAAATTTGTCTTCCACATTGGAGGATGCATTCGCTTCAATAGCTTTCCTCTCTAGCTCAAATTCACAAGGTGTCTAGTATATAGACAGTGGAGCATCTACTCATATGACAGGAATTAGAAAATACTTTTCCAACTATAAGAAGGAGAAAATGGACTTCTAGATCAAGATGGGAAACAAGAGTAAACATACTCCAGTTGCAGTAGGTGCCATCCGGATTTGGAGGGAATCAGGAGCAAGCACTAGTGTTACAAATGTGTTGCATATGCTAGGCTTGGGCATGAACCTGATTTCAGTCTCAGAACTACAGGACAAGGGATGTGATGTCTACTTCATAGGGAATAAATTTTTCATTAAACACTAGGACTGGAAGAAGAAGGTGAAACAGATTGGAGTTTGAAGCAACAAGTTATACAAGTTTCATCTAGACTCCCCAAAGGCACTAGTTAGTAGCAAAAACAATGATGACATTAGCAGTGTGAGAGACCTGAATGAATTATGGCATAGGATATTGGGACATTTACACCATGGAGCACTTAGGATGCTTAAGGAGACAATGAAAAGTGTTCCAGAATTAAGCGCAAAACACGATGATGTGTGCAGAGGGTGAAAATTATACACTTGGATATTTATGGTCCTATTTCCACTAGATCACTTACAGGGTACAAGTATTTCGTCACCTTCATCAATGACTATTCTAGGAAAACTTGGATCTATTTCTTAAAGACCAAGGATGAGGCCTTTTTTCGCTTCCAATATTTCAAAGCTTTAGTGGAGAATGTGATAGGGAAGAAGATGAAGGTACTTCACATGGATAACAGAGGATAGTGAAAAGATAGTGACTTCACAAGGTTCTCTATGAAGGACAACATCAGGAGGGAGTGGACAACTCCATACAATCCACAACGGAATGGAGTAACAGAGCATAAAAATAGGTCTATAGTTGGGGCTGCAAAAGGCATGTTATATGACTAGTACATGCCCAAGTTTATGTGGGAAAAGGAATATAGCATGACAGTGTATATACATAACATGGTTCCTCATAGGGCTTTGGGGAAGATAACAACATAAGAATTCTTCTCAGGGAAAAAGCCCGAAGGTAGTCACTTCAAGATATTTGGCAGCATAGCTTACTACCATGTACGAGATGAGAAACACACTAAGTTGGATCATATTGCAGGGAAGGGGTTATTTTTTGGGTATAGCGAAACCTAAAAGGCATATAGGATCTATATTCCTAGTAGCAGGAAGGTTATCATGAAACATGAAGTGAATTTCATGGAGGACAAAGCCTTCATGAGATCTCGTGAGTTGCCAGCAGGTGATCAAAGTGGGCTAGCTAAAGCTCCATTGGTCCTGCAGGAGGGGGAGCCATAGGGATGGACGCAAGGGTAGTCATAGGGATCTTGTATAGTTACTAGTACCAACACGACTGCAGGTGCAGGTGATCCAGTGGGTTCGTGATAGTCGAGGCAACAAAGGTAGGATGACGTGTTGGTTGAGCTACCCACCACTAGCAGCTGAACCAACAAAGAGGTTTGTCAGATTCTAAGGGATGCAAAGGAGTTTATTGGGAGTTTATTGGGACTCCTATGAGGGGTCAGAGAGAACATAGACAACTAGATAGGTACCAAGCATTGGTGGCACATGTTTTTGAACCTTCCTAATATCAAGAGGCCATACAACATCAGGTCTAGGTAGATGCCATGGTGGAGAATAGCTCCATCACGACAAACGATCTTTGGGAGGTAGTAGCGATACCTGTGGATAGTTCAATTATGGGTTCTCAGTGGATCTATAAAATCAAGTACGCTGCAGATGGCAGCATGGATAAGTACAAGGCTAAGTTCGTAGTAAAATGGTATGCACGGAAAGGAATGCATAGATTACGAGGAGACCTTCACCCCAGTTGCCAGCTATACTTCCATCTGGTCAGTTATATCTCTAGCAACACAAATGGGATGGAAGATTCACTGGATGGACGTCAAGACAAATTTCTTAAACATGGTGATAGAGGAGGAGGTATACATTAAACAAACAGTGGGCTTCGAGACACATGAGAGGGGCACACATGTGTTCACACTGGAGACAAAACTATACGAGTTCAAACAAGCACGCAGGGCATGATACGGTTGGATTGACAACTACTTGCAACAGATGGGATTTGTCAAGAGTGATCCAAATCCCAACCTTTGTTATGTCATGGTAGAGGGTGAGCCACTCATCCAGGTATTGTATGTAGATGACCTCTTTCTAACAGGGTCATCAAGGCTCATAAAGGCCTGGAGGAGGAACTTGGCAGCAAATTTTGAGATGAAGGATTTGGGACTAATGCATTACTTCCTAGGCCTAGAGGTATGGCAGAGGGACAGGGAGATCTTCCTTGATCTAGGGAGATACACTATAGATATTCTGAAGAGGTTCAGGATGTAGGATTGTAGGCATATGTCTACGTCTATGATTACCAACTGGAGGAAGATAGATGAATTAGAGGACAAGGACGTGGACCCAACCTTGCATAGACAACCCATTGATTCGTTCATGTATCTAGTTAATACCAGGCCAAATATTTGCTTCATGCTCAACCCTCTCAACCAGCTTATAGTGGGACCTAAGAGAGTGCACTGGAGGCATACTAAGGTATTTGCGTAACACGGTTGAGTATTGGTTGAGGTATACTCGAGGTGATGGTGTCAAGTTATTTTATTTTAAAGATGCAAATTGGGCAGGCAATTCAGTGGATCGGAAGAGAAAATCAGGGTGTTGCTTCAACGTTCACACCTTATTTAGTAGGAAGAAAAAGTTTTTAGCATTGAGCTCTATAGAAGCAGAGTACATCGTAGGTAACATGACCACATGTGAAGCTATTTGGCTTCAAAGCCTGTTAGTGAATTTGTTTAGTCAGAAGATGGAGGCAACTAATATCTACTGCGATAATCAGAGTTGCATCATGATATCTGAGAATCAAGTGTTCCATGATAAGCCGAAGCATATCGACATATGATACCACTTCATCAGAGATTGTGTGCAGTGTGGGTCAGTCCAACTACAAAATGTTCCCAATGTTCCCATAGAGTAGCAAGTTGTTGATATATTCACGAAAGCTCTAAGGAGAGCTAAGTTCATCTACTTTAGAGAACAAATGGGCGTAGTGGAAAACACCTTCCTTACTAAAAGGGAGTGTTAGTTTTTGGATGGTATGGTAGCATCAAACAAGTGTTTTAGTCTCAGATGGTGCTGAGAGGCTAGGGAACACAATATCTCCAATACCCAGAAATAGTTTCATGAGATATGGCTCCAAAACACCTTAATTAAATTAATTAGCCAATAATTAAATTATTACCTAAGTCTAACTTAGGAAAATTGGTTAACTAAAGGTAATTAATTAAGGATGTTTGAGATTTCTCTAGAGACTTTCATTAATGATGTCTAATTGATCTTAGTCGTTGATGAGGATTTAATCTTGGTCATTGAAGTCTCAATGAGAGATTATAAGAGCATCTCAAAGGGATGGAGAGAGACACATCGAGCATCAGTTTTCTTGGAAAATCAAGTTACAGAATTCACAATTAGTGAGGGAACAACTGGAGCCAAAGCAATAGCATTGGAGAGAATGAGTAGTTGAAAATTCAAGAGGATTCCAAGGAATTTTCCATTGTTTCTCTAGTGCTTGATTGGTAGGAGAAATGAGGTTGAACTTTTTGTAGAGAGGGCCGCAAAAGCTAGTGTGAGGATCTAGAAACCCTAATGCAAGTTACAGAAGAGGGTTTGTTTCAGTTGTCAGAAGTTGAGAGATCATCTGGGAGGAGTTGGAAAATGTCACTAGGTTCGGTATTTATTTAATGTATTTGAATCATCTTGTAATGTACTTGTCAAAATAATAAAGAAAATTATTATTATTATTATTATTGTGACCTATTAAAGCATGGGTTTCATGCTTGGGTCACCATGTTTTAGGTCAAAGTCCCCATTAAGGACTTCTAGGATTTATTCAGAGTCAATCATTGAGTCATTGTAATTTTAAAGAGACCCTTCTTAGGCTTTTGAATCAGTAAAAAGGTTTAGCATTGACTCAAATATAATTTATGTATCCTCCACACCAAGTCAGCCTAAGGACATTAATTCGACTTCCCTTAAAGCCTATAAATATAAGCGAGTCGAATTCATTTGGAGCATATCATCTCAAGCTAGTTCGATATCTCTAAGGAAGTTGGAGAAGTGCGAGGTGGGTCTAATGAAGCCAACTGAAGTGCAAGTTTTGTGGAGTCTAAGGAGAAGAAGAAAAATGAAATTTTCGTGTCTCTCTCTTTCTGTTTCGTGCCCTAGTTTGGGAGATCAAAGTCTTCCAATTTCGTTGATGTCGAAAGTTGTTACATAGTCGAAGTTGCTGGAAAAGAGGTTAAAGATCTGGGAGGCTGACTTGGTGTGGAGGGAAGGTTCGGTCTTTGTCTAAGGTGAAGAGCCTCAAAGAATATTATTGAAAGGAAGAGAATTTTAACTGGGTTTTCCACTCAGGGGGGGGGGTGGCTTGCCTTGGCATAATGCCTATATCTAGTGTCCATTATTTATGTGCTATTTCTTTGGTAATTTCTTGATGAACTAAAAGAAATAAGATATAAAAGAAACTTAATCAGAATTCAAGAACATCACAAGTAATTAGCAAGTATAAGAAAATCTTTCTGCCTTTCTGTTTTTCTAACATGGTATCAGATCTTTGGTGAAGAAAGAAGAGAAAGGCGGTCTCAAGCACTTGATCAAGGAACTGTTCAAATGGATTATCTCAGGGAAGGAGTCTACTATATTCAAGGAATATGTCTAACACAATAAACGGAGAGAACAAACTTGAAGGAGCCTCAAATTATAGATCTTGAAAGAAGAGGATTGACCTCATCCTCGAAAAGAAAAAAGTACTTGACTTGGTCAGAGGAAAAGTAAAGAAGCCTACATATGACTCTAGTGATGTTGACAAAGTAACGTTTAGAGAATTAGAATTTGGGGCCATGACTCTAATGGTAGAAGGAATAGAGGACAACCTTGTTCCATTTATAGCCAACATCAGTCATGCTCAAGAAATAAATGGAGCCTTGTCAAAGTTATTCACTATTAAGAACAATGGTCAAGTGGCAAGCTTGAAAAATGAACTAAGGACCACAAATATGACTAAAGAAGATACAACAACCTCCTTATTTGTGAAGATAGAAAGAATCAAAGATGATCGTTTGACCATTGATGAAATTGTTCTAGACAAAGAACTCATGATCACTACTCTATTATGATTGCCACCTACTTGGGGTGAATTTGTTGTGGGACTTAACAGTTGGAAGGAAGCTCCTACTTTTGAAGAACTATGGACTACTTGCAATCAAGAAGAATTAAGTATCTCATTAGTTTCTAATCCTGAAAGTAGTTTCAAATGCCTACACTAATCAATACAAAGGAAATAAATCGAAAGGACCAAGGAAGAAAGTAGACATGTCCAAAGTAGAATGCTATCAATGTCACAAGAAGAGTCACTACAGGAGTGACTATCTTGACAATCCAAGAAAAAATAAGAGAGAAAGAAATCATGCTAACTTTATGAAGAACAAGATCCAAAGAAATCAAACCTAAAGAATTTGATACAAGGGACTTACACTATTAAGTCCTTTACTTCTACTCCTAGATATATTATTTTATATTTAATATTTATAGGTTTTAACATGTTTTTGGAAAGGACATTTTATTGTTTTTATAAGTTTATAGGTATCCATCAGGCTTTGGAGGGAGCCCTCAACATCTCCCAAGGATAAGTATATCATTTCCTTTCAGTTTGTGGTTTCATGCACTTGTTTAAGTTTTGATTATATTAAATACTAATCACCATTCTCCCTCTTTTGTCTTGATTAGGAAAACATCTAGATGAGAGCCACCCAAGATAAGGTTTGTCCAAATAAATTCCTTAAACTACAAAACATTGACTTGTATATAGTAAATGTTCATTCATTTAACAATTTATGGCTAACATTGTTGTGTCTAGCTATATTGAATCATATTGATTCTTATTCTAGGTGATTCGTCAATTCATAAATCTACCCCATTCATATTCTTAACTGATTTTATAGAACCCTAGATCAGTTCTCTAGAAAAACCTAACCTAAGGGTATGTTGATAATGTGTGAAACCCTAGCCTGCTTAGGGTTATTGAAAAAATGTTATTGGAATTTCTGGTTGATGATGTCACGTCTGGGATTTCGGTATGATCATGAAAGTCTTAACTTGTTAGGGTTGAATGAAGATCTCAAACCGATGAAATTTTGGAATAGTAGGGTTTCTTTGCTAAGTTATGAAACCCTAGATATTTAGGGTTTAACTAAGCCTAGAAGAAAAACCTTTGTTATGTTTTTAAAGTAAGACCCTAGGAATGAAGCCCTAGGTATATATATGCGTACATTTAGTCGAAACCCTAGCCTGGTCTAGGTCGGTGCATGTCTAATGTATTAGTGTTGTCTAACATATGATATGCTTATGCATGATAACAAATTCATAGATATTTGTGTTGACCTAATTATTGATGGTCATAATTTTAATATAAGTCCTTGTCTGAGATTCTAATATGATGATATTTAGAAATCTAGGGTTTTGCAGCTAAACCCTAGTAATAGTTAAATTCTCTAGTATGTGTGATATAACAATCTGAGATCTATTCATATAATGTTTGTTGAGATTGTGAAAATGAAATTCTAGGGTTTTGGAGTTAAACCTTAGTAGAATTAAAAATCTATGATGTATGATGGCAATGTGATAATTTGAGATTTGTGTAAGATTGTTAAAATCTGAGTTTTAGTTGTGATTAATGGTTGATTTAAAACTCTGGGGTTTGTAACTAACCCTAGTGGAAGTTGGTCATGTTGATGACTAAGTTGTGATTGGTTTTAATTGATTAATACTCTTGTATGAAATCTAGTACTTGTATGAAACGCTAGTGGGAAGTCTAACATATGAATTCTAAAAGTTGTTAGATTCCTTGTAGATCTATATTTGTTTCTAGGGTTTGCTATATGTTGCAGAAGGGTATGTCATACCTTTGGAAGAAACATTGAAACCCTAGATGTAATGAAAGTTGTTATGAAGTAGTCTAGGGTTTATAACAAAGTCCCTAGCAAGATGTTGAAGAGTATGTGTCTCTTGTTTATAATCAAGTTTTGGTATATGATATATATAAACTTGAAATTCTTCCATAATTTTTATATGACTAACTTCATGCTTCTATAGAATTGGTTGTACTTGCAATCTATGTTGTGTAGGCACAAAATCTTCAATATGGTGAAGATGTTCATTGATGTGGATGATGATAACTATGATGAAATGGTTGGAAGCCACAAAATATTCTCCAATGTTGAACAAATAATTTGATATCCCTGGGTTAAGAGGGATCCTGAGTAAGAAATATCTCCCTAAGATTAAGAGGGAGCCTGGATAAAAATATGCTCCCTAGTTGAGAGGGAGGGCATAGCATAGTTTTGATTGGAGAATGAATTTTGAAGGATATGTTGATGCATGAGAAGTAGGAAAGTATATGACGAAGGAATCTTCTATCAAGGATTTGTTCGATAGTCCTACTGTGTTGAGAAGCAACATTTGAACGAACCCAAATTTTTGTATTTGAATATGTACATGTGAAAGTATATTATTGATTGGGGTTGTGTTTGTACAGGTGAATCTCTTGAAGGTTTTTGATAACATGATGGTTACCAATTAGTTTCATTGGGAGAGATTGCTTATCCTTGATCTGTTGGTTTAAGGAGTGTTGATGCTTTGTGAGTGAAGCATTGCCTCAGAAGACATCTGGTCGGAACTTTGTGTTGATGTCTAGGGCCCGAAGTTGAAAATGTTGGTGTTGGTTTTAGAGCTTTGTTTTTAGATACACACTTGGATCTTTGGGTTGGTGGTTAGCAAGTAATATTGACAACACCTAGAGAGGCTGAAAGCTTGAGTCCATCTTATTCCTACTCAAATAGATTGCCCTGGTCAGGAATCTAGTCTGTGGCATTGCGCTGCCTAAATTGTTGAGAGACCAATGGATAGATTGCCCTGCTAAAAAATCTAGTGCATGGCATTGTGGCGCCTAAAGTTCTTCATGGTTCATATAGTTGAGATCTTCCTTGTACTTGTATATGATGAATACCTCCCTAGTTATGAGGGAGTGTTAGGAAATGTAAATAGGTTGGGTCTTCATTTAATGTATTTGAATCATCTTGCAATGTACTTGTCAAAAGAAAAAAGAAAATAATAATTATTATTATTATTGTGACTTATTAAAGCATGGGCTTCATGCTTGGGTCACCATGTTTTAGGTCAAAGTTCCCATTGAGGACTTGTAGCATTTATTCTAAGTCAAAAGAGTCATTGTACTTTTAAAGAGACCCTTCTTGGGCTTTTGAATCATGTAAAAAGGTTCAGTATTGAGTCAAATATAATTTATGTATCCTCCACACCAAGTCGGCCTACAAGAGATCAAGTGAGTTTAAGGACATCAATTCGACCTCCCTTGAAGCTTATAAATAGAAGCAAGTTGAATTCATTTGGAGCATATCATCTCAAGCTAGGTCGATATTTCTAAGGAAGTTGGAGAAGTGCGAAGTGGGTCTGATGAATCCAAATGAAGTGCGAGTTGGGTGGATTCTAAGGAGAAGAAGAAAAATGAAATTTTGGTGCCTCTCTCTCTTTGTTTCGTGCCCTAGTTTGGGAGGTCGAAGTCTTCCAAGTTTCCTTGATCCTGGAAGCTGCTACATAGTCAAAGTTGCTAGAAAAGAGGCCAAAGATCTAGGAGGCTGACTTGGCGTGGAGGGAAGGTTCGACCTTTGTCTAAGGTGAAGAGTCTCAAAGAATACTATTGAAAGGAAGATAATTTTAACTAGGTTTTCCCCTTGAGGAGGCGCTTTCCATGGCATATGCCTATATATGGTGTCCATTGTTTATGTTTTATTGCTTTGATATTTTCTTGATGAACTAAAAGAAATAAGATATAAAAGAAACTTAAGAACAAGTCAAGAAAATCACAAGTAATTATCAACTATAAGAAAATCTTTCTGCCTTTTATGATTTTCTAACACGAGGCAGAGCAGATATTTTCTAGGGGTGGAGAGAGGATGGACGAATCACTTGGAGCTAGCTAGCAGGAAATGTAAATTATCTAGGCCAAGAAATGTGAATTATCCAGGCCAAGCAATGCTAATTCCAGGCAGAGTGAGTTTGCTAGTGTGGGGTTCGAGCAAGCCAGTGGAGGCCAGATTGACTGTAGAAGGGAGAAATTTTCTCCATTTTATTTTTCTAGTATATTTTCTCGAGGATTTCCAACTGGGAATCCATATTATTGTACTCCCATAGTTTTTTGCATAATAATAAAAGAACCCTCATTTGTTGCACTGATTTTCCCTTCATGGTTTTTCTAGGGACTTTTTAGTCCAAGCTAATTGTGTCATTTTAATGTGTGTGCATCTATTTATTAGTTCTTGATTTTACTCCCACAAACTAATTATTCTATGAAGAATTTCAGTGTGATTTATTTGCTAATTTCCATAAACAATTAAAATTCTCATCAGTTAGGTGAATAAATCCTAGTTGTTGTAATTTCAAGGAAATTTCAAACATGGCCCTTTAGATCACTAGTACAACTAGTATAAATAGTATACAAATAGGTTAGGGCTTGAGGTCGTATCCATTAGATCCTTAATCTTCCCATCACATCAAAGAACAAATTCTCGACTTACTTGTTATTGTAGTCCCTTGCTTGTAGCGCTCTTTGTCCTCTCTTCCCTTGATGTATCTAGTTATTGTTTGCCTCCATCACATAGAAGTAACTCCTTTAATTCCTTTGCATACCCAACTGCTCACAGTGAGTTTAGTCCTTCAAAAACACTACATAATTGGCTCCAGAACTTACAACTACACAAAATGACTTAGATCCTTTATGGTCATTGTACAGTCAACCCTTTAACATGTTGTTCACAACCCCATTAGTTAATATACTTCAGAAATCCATCTTAGAAAATCATCTTCTCCAACAAATCAACTTTTTCATATTGTCCCAATGCCTTCTCTCTCTTCCTGAGGTACTCATTGCCTTCGTTCTAAATCCGGGGCCAATTTCGTCCTCTCCTAGGTCTTAACCTTACCACAAAAGTCCAAAAAACTTTCTAAGGCCTTTTGACCATCCTCCCTTTGCACAGAACATAAAACCCTAACTTCAAACATAATTTTCAGTGCCCTCCTGTTCTTTTTTTTTCCTGGATAGATCCCTCTTAGGGTAAATACATCCAACTATTTCTCATCCTATCCACCTGGGCAGACTCAACCTCTTTCCATCACAAACAAACCATAAAAAGTTTCTCCTTACTAGAACGGCTCTTGAGATTCTACGTCTCCTTCTTGGGCTAATGCAGACACAACATGATTTGGTATTTTGGTTTTTTTCTCACTCATGGAAACCCTTTTTTCTCAATCCTTCAAAAATATTTTTTTCACATAGGTTGAGGCATTCAACCTCGTTCAAGCTTTATAGTAGCATGGCTAGATATCCTTTGTTGGCCTAGAATGAGCCCTAAATCAAGCTCGATCCATTCTCCAACTCCCCAAGACTTTGGCCCTCTTATTGCTCCTCTAACCTTTGACTTGACCTTCTCAGAACAAGATTTTCGGTCTTCTCAAGGGTATCTCAACCTCCATGAGCATAACTTGGCCCTCCACTAGGGCACACCCTACACAAGAGAAGTCACATCTCTCATATGCACACTGAGCCTATTCTTTGGCTCTCTATTTATTCTCTCTTGGGTCATTTAGGAAACCTCTAGATCTTAGGGTTTAGCCTCTCAACCCATTAGAATAAATAATTAGTTTGTTTAGGTCCTAATTAGCCATTGCTTTGGTTCCAACCCCAACTTTAGGTAAATTGCCCAACAAAATCATCTTATAGGTTTCCTTCTCTTGAAAATGCCTTCTGAGCTACCCAAAATTCTAACATCTTGACCTTGAGACACAATTTGATTTATATATTATTCTTTGATGACATCATGATGATGATCCATACTTTTTATGTATTTTGAAGAAACATGTATTCATGATATTATGATATTTTACCTTCATTCTAATGATGATGTTGTTGATTATGGCCTTTATATGTGATCATTTATGATGCTTATTGGATTATAGTTATATCATGTCTATCAAATTTTACTAACTACTTCCTCTATGTGGCAGGAAAAGAGGACTATAGACACAACCCATACTATGATGTTTTGAGTCACATTATGATTTATATTTATGTTTTGATATTTGATATTGATGCAAATAATGGGTATGCTTATATGGATTATACTGAGGGATCTTCTCACAATTTTTTTTTCAGGCACTGATGAGCACTAACCGAATGACCCACATAATGGTAGTGGGGTTGTAGGTGAAGGAGACCAAACATATTTGGAAGGTTATGATCAGTCTCCTCGGTCATACTTGCTAGCACTCCAATCGTGGCTTAAGATGAAGTGTAGGGGGTGCTTATCCTTGGCATTGCACGATGTTGTGAGGGCTGGACCATGGATATGGTCGCTCACAAGGTACTATTGAGGGGTGCACATCAAGGAGATCCTTGATTCCCAATCACCATGGAACTATCAACAAAAGCAACAATGAGACTATTGAGTTTCCATTCCACTAGTACTTATTTTCCCTGCTTGAATCACAAGTGTTTGATGGTTAACCTGTGGCACCCTTGGAATGTGCAGTTCTTGAAGGGAATGAGAGTTGGCACCCTTGGCACCAGATGGAGGACAAGGAAATCTATGATTTGGTTAATTCATAAGCACTTAAGTATTGATATGTTATTGAATATCAAGTCAATCTAAAGTTTAATAAGTGACAACGAGAAAACTAAACTAAAAGAAATGGCCTAACTAATGTTAGCAAACTAATACCTACAAATGGGTTTATTGTAAGTTAGAGCTAAGTAAATGATAGATACAAGGTTAATTACAAGATATCATGTTTAAAAGGGAAAATAATCTAAAGTTAAATTGATGTGGACATAAATGAATTATTAAAATAGATGGGTGCAAGAATTGAATTATTAAAATAAGTAATTCTAGGAAACTAAAATCAAGAGAACCTCACCTAATTGAGAAAATTCTAAAAAGATAACAAAATTTGAAGAGGAGAAATTAAAGGGAGTAACTACAACTAACTGAGGCTCTTGGTAGGCCACAAGAAACAAGTTGAAAAAATTAAGGAAGGGAAAAAGGGGTATAAGCAAACATCTAGGAGTAAATTTAGGAACATGTGTCTCTTGGGTGAGAGAAAATATTTAGTTTATATAAAATAATAGGAAATCTCATGAGAACAAAATTATAGATAGGACATGTGGCTGAGAGATAATCAAATTTATGAAATTTAATAAATAGTTATTTTGCATGTGAAAACAATTGTCACATCTAATCCTCTCCTAAAAGACTCTATAAAAGGAACACATTCTTATGAAGGGGAGATGTTGGAGCTCCTTAATGTTAGATAAGAATCATAATGGCATTCTAAAGTGATCTTGAGCATTGTTAATAGTGTGGTGGATAGAAATCATTACTTGGGGAGATCAGGGTTGCAACCCGTATTTCTACTGGCTAGTGTTATTCTCTCCTCCTACCTACAACCCCACTACAACTCGAAGAGCCAAAGGGAAGAAGAGTACCTTGCATTGGTAGGGTGGACAACCAAGTGGGTTAGAAAATTCAATTAAGCACAGTGGAAATTGCAAAAAATGAATCGTTGCGACCACAATGAGCAAGGAATGAGGATTGTGACAACCTGCATTGAGGATTCTAACTTCTATTGGGTGAATAGTAATCCATGTAACTTGTTTTATGGGTTAATTAGTAAAACATTTGACCATTCTTCATTATATTTCATGCATTATTGTTTTGTACATTGCTGTAGAATTTAATATTGACGATGTGCTTAAGTATTGAAGTTGTAAAGTTTTGCAATTATATTTAAAGATGTATATACCTATCCTTGAAAAAAAAGAGCAGAATATTGGGGTCATATGGAGGGGCCCTACACACATGAATGCTCATTTATTTTTTCAAAATTTGAATATTTATGTATTTATTGGTCGATCAGTTTTTTGATCGAGTTTTTCTCCGGTTCCTAGTTTTGCAGTCAATTGATTCGATGACTAGTCCAATTCTGATAACATTGGTTCATTATTCATTTTCAGTTTTAACTTTTGAGTCTTGACTTTAGATCAAGTATTTGACTCATCACTTTTTACTATTTTTGAGTTTGAGTAATTTCAATTTACTATTCTAGTCTTCAAAATTTAGTATCTACTATTTAATCGTTTATGATGTATGAATCATTGTATTTCAAAATTTATTGAATTTTAATTTTAATCGTGTTTATAAAAGCCCCAACGTCCCCACATCCCCCCTGAATTTCCCTAAAATTTGGGGGTGTTGCTCCCACATATCCCCCATATGCATCTTCTTGTTCATGTGCCCCCTATCATGGAAACTTGGTGGAACATTGGGGTTTACCCTTGGAGGTTTGAGATAAGGGTATCCAAACAAAACACAAGGATAACTACAATAAACAACAACACAAAAAAATGCATTACCTTAGCGGTCTCCAAGGGAAATTGCACGGAAAAACATTGGTTGAGATCGGATTTTCATTGCTTTCCCTAGCTAGGGTCTTGGAGCACTAGTGGCTTATACTAGCATTGAGAGAAGGCTATGAAGCCTTTATCTTAAACATATTAATGAAGCTTCCAACTATATGAAACTTGTGCAATTTCCATATTTGATTTTTCGCCATATATTTTCTTTGTGTATCTTTATTAACAACTATATATGTCTTGATGATTTGACATAAGCAAAAGGACAGTTTGTTGAATGACTTGACATCATCATTGAAGAAATTAAGGGGTTTTTGTTGTTGTTGTAATATCTATTGTTTTACCACTGTTATAACTACTGCCAAAGTGAATTTTCAGATATGCTTTATGTGTGGTAATTTTCTCTAGAGGAATGAAACTTATCTAGACAGTATGGTATCTTCTCTCCTTGGATTACCTATAAAATTGTGTTTTTTGATAATGAAATATTGTGTCTTTTCCGTTGTTTTATATTCTCTTTCATGACTTCCGTAAGGCTGAAAATTAAGAGAGTTGAGATGTGAGAAACCTCTAGTCAAAGAGATGAACTTTTATGTTTTGTACTAAAACTCCAATTTGGAAAATTTCTATAGTAGATGGATTGGTAAGTTCAATTTGAGGCTCAAGCTATGTGAGGAGGTTGAAACTAATAAGACTTAATTAGTCCTTGGGTTTGTATTAAAGTTAGTTAGACTATGTATTTTAATTGTATTTTACACATTACACTTTATTATTCTCTTATCTCATTGTTAAATGTGATTACTCACCTTTTATTGTATTTTATTAGAAACTTTGTCAAACTTCATCACTCTCCTATAATGTTGTACTCCCATATTGAGATAATACAAATGAGTGTACAACAAAGTGTACAATGAAATAATCTCCTTTCTACTTGCATGTTTATTCTCTCTCTTGGGATTTTTCTCTTGTATGTGAATATCCAATAGCTGTCACGTGCCCATATCAAACACCCAAAGAGATAGCTTGGGTACATCCTTGGATAGGGTATATTAATGGCCTTTGAGGGTGTAGGTGGATTGGAAAACTAGGTTTGATGTCCAAGCTATGTGACTAGTTATCAAATCAATCAACTCCAAAAACCAGAACCAAACAAATGCTAGAAAATAAATAAATATACATTGAACTACAAAAACAATCAATCAAAAACTACATAAAATATTCAAATTTTAAAACAAGAAGTATTTTCATAACATCCATGTGAATCCAAACCATTATACTTTGCTTATAATTTATATATGCAAAGTTTCTAGTGTAGCTATGCATGCAACCAAAACAACATTGAGTGCAATCCATATATGAACAAAATACATCAACAAAAAAGTTCTAAATGGCCTCTAAAGTCCAAAAAAAAGCATAGTACTAATTAATAACTGTAGTATAGACACTAGACTTAACAATCTAATCATACCAGAGATGCCTCAAAATGACTCAATTCAAAAATTAGGATTCTAACTTGATTCCCCTAGCCTTAAAGGTACTCATCCAACTCTCCAAATCAATCCTTCAATCAAGCTCCTCAAATCAGCCCAACAAATTCTTCAAATCAACCGTTCAATCATCTCTCCAAATCAACCCAAGAAACTCAACTCAAAAATTCCAAATTGCTCAAATGAATTGTGTGAGTGAAATGGTGGGGAGCTCTTTAAGATAGCATTGAAGGGGGTATAGGTTTAGGTTTAATGTTTCACCTTTTTATTTAATTGATTTTACAAAAAAAATGAGTTGAAGTGGTTCCCATCATTGTTTGTAGAAAACCAGTTGGTTTTGGCATGCTCAATATGAAATGAGTTGGTTTGGTACAAAACCAACCATCACCATTTTGAACCTTCAACCAAATTGATATAACCCTAGAACTGGTCCAACCTACCAATTTTGACAAAATCGACCCAATTATGATAAGATTGGTCCCTAGAATGGTATCAAAACTTAATAACATAAGTTAGGTGTCTCCTCAAGAGTTTCAGTACCCAAGAGTGTAAGGTGGGTGGGTCCATGCAAGGGGGTCTCAAGTGTCAAATTTGGTACAATGAATAGGTTACCACCAAAAGAGTAAATCTTGCATGGCTTTTTATCCCCTTTCCAATCAATCAAAAGGTGTTTAGCCATCAATATGTTCATTGGGCTAGGACAAGTTGGAGAGATTTTAATAATAATTACCAAGGTTCAAACCCAATGGGCTTGTTTTCCCATGATAACACCATGGTTTTCTAAACCAACAAATTACTCGAAACTAGTTTCAAGTTTCGGGTGATTTTGATCAGATATTGAATATCATATTGTGATTTTGACAAAAATATATAACCCTTAATGATGACTCCTAAGTAAAAGTAGTGAATATGTCTGAAGTAGATCTTGTATGGAGTGAGAAAAGCTCACCCGCAAAATGTAGTGAATGTGTATGAAGTAGATCTTGCATGGAGTGAGAAAATTTCACCCTGATATAACTTAGACACTTATGTTGCTTTGATGCAACAAAAAAAACAAAACTATTTTACATAAAATTTTGGCAATGTAAAGATGTGGAGTAGCATGTCACATGCATGGTTAAGAGGGAATCTATAACTCCCACGCACCTCCAAACAGAAACACAATGATATACTACAATAAATTCACACAACACCAACAAAACAGTCAGCATTACCATTAGCGGTCTCCAAGGGAAATCTGTACGGAAAAATATTGATGCGCTCAGGATATCCTCGCTTTGGTTTCAAATCGAGACAACAATATAGAAATATCATAAATGCCCATAAACACTCATAGATACACTTTTTTATGTATTTTGAGGAGACATGTATTCATGATATTATGATATTTTACCTTCATTCTGATGATCATGTTGTTGATTATGCCCTTTTTATGTGATCATTTATGATGCTTATTGGATTATAGTTATATCATGTCTATCAAATTTTACTAACTACTTCCTCTGTGTAGCAGGAAAAGAGGACTATAGACACAACCCATACTATGATGTTTTGATTCACGTTATGATTTATATTTATGTTTTGATATTTGATATTGATCCAAATAATGGGTATGCTTATATGGATTATACTGAGGGATGTTCTCACAAATTTTTATTTTTTTTCAAGCACTAATGAGCGCTAACCAAATGACTTGCATAAGGGTAGTGGGGTTGTAGGTGAAGGAGACCAAACATATTTAGAGGGGTAAGATTAGTCTCCTCGGTCATACTTGCTAATACTCTAGTCTTGGCTTAAGATGAAGTATAGGGGTACTTATCCTTGGTATTGCACAATGTCGTGAGGGCTGGACCATGGATATGGTCACTCACAAGGTACTATTGAGGGGTGCACAATGAGGATAAGGAAATGTATGATTTGGTTAATTCATAAGCACTTAAGGATTGATATGTTATTGAATATCAAGTCAATATAAAGTTTAATAAATGATAATGAGAAAACTAAACTAAAATAAATGGCCTAATTAATGTTAGCAAACTAATACCTAAAAATGGGTTTAATGTAAGTTAGAGCTAAGTAAATGATAGATACAAGGTTAATTACAAGATAACATGTTTAAAAGGGAAAATAATCTAAACTTAAATTGATGTGGACATAAATGAATTATTAAAATAGATGGGTGCAAGAATTGAATTATTAAAATAAGTAGTTCTAAGAAACTAAAATCAAGAGAACATCACCTAATTGAGAAAATTCTAAAAATATAACAAAATTTAAAGAGGAGAAATTAAAGGGAGTAATTACACCTAATTGGGACTCTTGGTAGGCCATAAGAAACAAGTTGCAAAAATTAAGGAAGGGAAAAAGGGGTATAAGGGAACATCTAGGAGTAAATTTAGGAACACGTGTCTCTTGGGTGAGAGAAAATCTTTAGTTTAAATAAAATAATAGGGACTTTCATGAGAAAAAATTCTAGATAGGACATGTGGCTCAGTGATAATCAAATTTATGAAATTTAATAAATAATTATTTTGTATGTGAAAAAAATTGTCACATCTAATCCTCACCCAAAAGACTCTATAAACGGAACACATTCTTATGAAGGGGACATGTTGGAGCTCCTTAATGTTAGATGGGCGCCATAATGGCATTCTAAATTTTCTAGTGAGAACCTATGATTTGTTGTAAATTGATGATCTTGAGCATTGTTGATAGTGTGCTGGATAGGAGTCATTGACTTGGGGAGATCAGGGTTGCAACCCATATTTCTACTGGCTGGTATTATTCTCTCCTCCTACCTACAACCCTACTACAGCTAGAAGAGCCAAAGGGAAGAAAAGTACTTTGCGTTGTGTAGGGTGGACGACCAAGTGGGTTAGCAAATTCAGTTAAGCACGGTGGGAATTGCAAAAAACAAATCTTTGCAACCACAACGAGTAAGGAATGAGGATTGCAACAACCTGCGTTGAGGATTCTAACTTCTATTGGGTGAATAATAATCCATGTAACTTGTTTTATGGGTTAATTAGTAAAACATTTGACCATTCTTCATTATATTTCATGCATTATTATTTTGTACATTGTTGTAGAATTTAATAGTGACAATGTGCTTAAGTATTGAAGTTGTAAAGTTTTGCAATTATATTTATAAATGTATTTACCTATCCTTGAAAAAAAATGAGTAGAATATTGGGGTCATATGAAGGGGCCCTACACACATGAATGCTCATTTAATTTTTGAAAATTTGAATATTTATGTATTTATTGGTCAATCGGTTTTTTGATCTAGTTTTTCAGTTCCTAGTTTTTGCAATCAATTGATTTGATGACTAGTCCAATTTTGATAACATTGGTTCATTGTTCATTTTCAGTTTTAACTTTTGAGTCTTGACTCTAGATACTGTTGACTTTAGATCGAGTATTTGGCTCATCACTTTTTACTATTTTTGAGTTTGAGTAATTTCAATTTACTATTCTAGTCTTCAAAATTTAGTATCTACTATAAAAGCCCCAATGTCCCCACATCCCCCTGAATTTCCCTAAAATTTGGGGGTGCTCCCACATATCCTCCATACACATCTTCTAGTTCCTGTGCCCCCTATCTTGGAAACTTGGTGGAACATTTGGGTTTACCCTTGGAGGTTTGAGATAAGGGTATTTTAATAAAACCCTAGGGTAGCTTTGATGGAGAAGAAGAGTAGAGAATGCATTGTCTTGGTTGAGATTGGATTTTCATTGTTTTCCCTAGCTAGGGTATTGGAGCACTAGTGGCTTGTACTAGCATTGAGAGAAGGCAATGGAGGCTTTATCTTGAACATATTAATGAAGCTTCCAACTATCCAAAACTTGTGCAATTTCCATATTTGATTTTCAACCATATACGTTCTTAGTGTATCTTTATTAACAACTATATATGTATTGATGATTTGACATAAGTAAAAAAGACAATTTTTTGAATTACTTGACATCATCATTGAAGAACTTAAGGGGTTTCTTGTTGTTGTAATATCTATTGTTTTACCACTATTATAACTACTGCCAAAGTGAATTTTCAGATTTTCTTTATGTGTGAAAATTTTCTCTAGAGGAATGAAACTTATCTAGAGAATATGGTATCTTCTCTCCTTGGATTACCTAGAAAATTGTGTTGTTTGAGAATGAAATATTGTGTCTTTTTCATTGTTGTTTTATATTCTATTTCATGACTTCCCTAAGACTGAAAATTCAGAGAGTTGAGATCTAAGAAACCTCTAGTCAAAGAGATGAACTTTTATGTTTTGTACTAAAACTCCAATTTGGAAATTTCTATAGTAGGTGGATTGGTAAGTTCAATTTGAGGCTCAAGCTATGTGAGGAGGTTGAAACTAATAAGACTTAATTAGTCCCTGAGTTTGTATTAAAGTTAGTTAGACTATGTATTTTAATTGTAATTTACACATTACACTTTATTATTTTCTTATCTCATTGTTAAATATGATTGGCCTTTTATTGTATTTTATTAGAAACTTTGTCAAACTTCATCACTCTCCTATAATGTTGTACTCCCATATTGAGATAATACAAATGAGTGTACAACAAAGTGTACAGTGCAATAATCTACTTTCTACTTGCATGTTTATTCTCTCTCGGGATTTTTTTTCTTGTATGCGAATATCCAATAGCTGTCACAATGCCCATATCAAACACCCAAGGAAATAGCGTGGGTACATCCTTGGACAGGGTATATTAATGGCCTTTGAGGGTGTAGATAGATTGGAAAACTAGGTTTGATGTCCAAGCTATGTAATGAGGTTGAAACACATGTGGGTAGGGTGGGTGCGTTCCTAGAAATGTTATCAAAACTAGACTGGTTATCAAATCAATCAACTCCAAAAACCAGAACCAAACAAATGCTAGAAAAAAAAAATTGAGAGGAGAGCTGCGGACCTGCAATTTCTGAAACAATGTAGGAACAAGAATTTGTCCTGATGATGGACCCCCTTTGGGGTTTGAAACGTCGGCAGAATGAACTTAAAACTGTGGATAATCTGGAACATGAAGTTACAAAAAACTTCCATAGAGGCTTGAAATCCAACATAACTTCCCTGTATGGAGGGGAAACATGGAAAGAGATCAATCTTCTCGAAACCCTAAGGATAAAAATTGAGAGGAGAGCTGCGGACCTGCAATTTCTGAAACAATGTAGGAACAAGAATTTGTCCTGATGATGGACCCCCTTTGGGGTTTGAAATGTCGGCAGAATGAACTTAAAACTATGGATAATCCGGAACATGAAGTTACAAAAAACTTCCACAGAGGCTTGAAATCCAACATAACTTCCCTGTACGGAGGGGAAACATGGAAAGAGATCGGTCTTCTCGAAACCCTAAGGATAAAAATTGAGAGGAGAGCTTCGGACCTGCGATTTCTGAAACAATGTAGGAACAAGAATTTGTCCTAATGATGGACCCCCTTTGGGGTTTGAAACGTCGGCAAAATGAACTTAAAACTGTGGATAATCCGGAACATGAAGTTACAAAAAACTTCCACAGAGGCTTGAAATCCAACATAACTTCCCTGTACGAAGGGGAAACATGGAAAGAGATCGGTCTTCTCGAAACCCTAAAGATAAAAATTAAGAGGAGAGCTGCGGACCTGCAATTTCTGAAACAATGTAGGAACAAGAATTTGTCCTGATGATGGACCCCCTTTGGGGTTTGAAACGTTGGCAGAATGAACTTAAAACTATGGATAATCCGGAACATGAAGTTACAAAAAACTTCCACAGAGGCTTGAAATCCAACATAACTTCCCTGTACGGAGGGGAAACATGGAAAGAGATCAGTCTTCTCGAAACCCTAAGGATAAAAATTGAGAGGAGAGTTGCAGACCTGCAATTTCTGAAACAATGTAGGAACAAGAATTTGTCCTGATGATGGACCCCCTTTGGGGTTTGAAACGTCGGCATAATGAACTTAAACCTGTGGATAATCCGGAACATGAAGTTACAAAAAACTTCCACAAAGGCTTGAAATCCAACATAACTTCCCTGTACGGAGGGGAAACATGGAAAGAGATCGGTCTTCTCGAAACCCTAAGGATAAAAATTGAGAGGAGAGCTGCGGACCTGCAATTTTTGAAACAATGTAGGAACAAGAATTTGTCCTGATGATGGACCCCCTTTGGGGTTTGAAACGTCGGCAGAATGAACGTAAAACTGTGGATAATCCAGAACATGAAGTTACAAAAAACTTCCACAGAGGCTTGAAATCCAACATAACTTCCCTGTACGGAGGGGAAACATGGAAAGAGATCGGTCTTCTCGAAACCCTAAGGATAAAAGTTGAGAGGAGAGCTGTGGACCTCCAATTTCTGAAACAATGTAGGAACAAGAATTTGTCCTGATGATGGACCCCCTTTGGGGTTTGAAACGTCGGCAGAATGAACTTAAAACTGTGGATAATCAGGAACATGAAGTTACAAAAAAATTCCACAGAGGCTTGAAATCCAACATAACTTCCCTGTACGGAGGGGAAACATGGAAAGAGATCGGTCTTCTCGAAACCCTAAGGATAAAAATTGAGAGGAGAGCTGTGGACCTGCAATTTCTGAAACAATGTAGGAACAAGAATTTGTCCTGATGATGGACCCCCTTTGGGGTTTGAAACGTCGGCAGAATGAACTTAAAACTGTGGATAATCCGGAACATGAAGTTACAAAAAACTTCCACAGAGGCTTGAAATCCAACATAGCTTCCTTGTATGGAGGGGAAACATGGAAAGAGATCAGTCTTCTCGAAACCCTAAGGATAAAAATTGAGAGGAGAGCTGCGGACCTGCAATTTTTGAAACAATGTAGGAACAAGAATTTGTCCTGATGATGGACCCCCTTTGGGGTTTGAAACTTCGGCAGAATGAACTTAAAACTATGGATAATCCGGAACATGAAGTTACAAAAAACTTCCACAGAGGCTTGAAATCCAAAATATATATATTGAACTATAGAAAAAAAGAAATATATATTGAACTACAAAACTGGTCGATAAAAAACTACATAAAATATTCAAATTTTAAAACAAGAAATATTTTCATAACATCCATATGAATCCAAACCATTATACTTTGCATACTTGTGTATATGAAAAGTTTCCCATGTATATATCAAGTAGCTATGCATACAACCAAAACAACATTGAGTGCAATCTATAGCTAAACAAAATACATCAACAAAAAAGTTCTAAATGGCTTCTAAAGTCCAAAAATAAGCATAGTACTAATTAATAACTGTAGTCTATACAATCTAATCATATGAGAGATGCCTCAAAATGACTAAATTCAAAAATAGGATTCTAACTTGATTTTCCTAGCCTTAAAGGTACCCATCCAACTCGCCAAATCAATCCTCCAATCAAGATCCTCAAATCAGCCCAACAAATTATTCAAATCAACCCTTCAATCATCTCTCCAAATCGACCCAAGAAACTCAACTCAAAAATTCCATATTGGTCAAATGAATTGAGTGAGTGAAATGGAAAGTGGGGAGCTCTTTAAGATAGCATTGAAGGGGGCATAGTTTTAGGTTAAATGTTTCACCTTTTTATTTAATTGATTTTACAAAAAAATGAGGTGGAGTGGTTCCCATCTTTGGTTGTACAAAACCAGATGGTTTTGGCATTTATTGCCAACTCAATATGAAATGGTTACAAAACCAACCATCACCATTTTGAACCTTCAAGCTTATGGATATAACTCTAGAACTGATCCAACCTACCAATTTTGACAAAATCTACCCAATTATGATAAGATTGGTCCCTAGAATGGTATCAAAACCTAATAGCATAAGATAGGTGTCTCCTCAAGGGTTTCAATACCCAAGAGTGTAAGGTGGGTGGGTCCATGCAAGAGGGGTCTCAAGTGCCAACTTTGGTACAATGAATAGGTTATGACCAAAAGAGTTGTCTTTACAAGCTACACTTAAAGTAAATCTTGCATGGGTTTTTATCCCCTTTCCAATTAATTAAAAGGTGTTTAGCCACCAATATGTCAATTGGGCTTGAGCTTTTAATAATAATTACCAAGGTTCAAATCTAGTGGGCTTGTTTTCCCATGATAACACCATGGTTTTCTAAACCAACAAAGTACTCTAATTTAGTTACGAGTTTCTAGTAATTTTGAACCCATAGTAATTTTGACCAAATATATAACCCTTAGCTCATGTGTATGAAGTAGATCTATCTTTCATGGCGTTAGGTAACGAGAAAATCTCACCACGATATAGCTTAGACACTTATGTTGCTTTGATGCTAACTTTAAATCGAATAGAATTTTGGCAATGTAAAGATGTGGAGTAGCCTGTCATGTGGATTGTTAAGAGGGGATTTGTAACTCCTATTCACCTCCAAACAGAAACACAATGATATAATACTATAAATTCATACAACACCAACCAAACAGTATGCATTACCATCAGCGAACTCCAATGGAAGTCTGTACAAAAAAATATTGATGTCCAGGATATCCTCGCTTTTGTTTCAAATCGAGACA
Organism: Pinus taeda; assembly: GCA_000404065.3. Classification (NCBI taxonomy): domain Eukaryota; kingdom Viridiplantae; phylum Streptophyta; class Pinopsida; order Pinales; family Pinaceae; genus Pinus; species Pinus taeda. The sequence continues at coordinate 32,181 of APFE030379958.1, forward strand.
GCGAAAGCAAACACTTATACTCAATTAACAAACCTATCCTTAGAAATCCAGTATATTTATGAAAAAACACTTTCGAAAGATAAATGCCCATAAACTACAAAATAGTTCAAACCATTTTTGTAAATCAACACTCATAGCACCTTAGATCCAGACGTGAACAACAATAAAATCTGGTTTGAGGATAGAAACAACGATGAAGGAGCGGCTGGTATGATGGACGATTGATGGATCGCAACAACAGAAAATACAAACTGATGTCAATACTCAGATCCAGACGATGAGGATCTAAGCACAATACGTGAACAACGACGAAGGAGCGGCTGGTTTGAGGGTAGAAAACAAGAACGAAAATACAACGACGAGGGATGAAGGAGCGGCTGGTTTGAGGGTAGAAAACAAGAACAAACAACGACGAAGGAGCGGCTGGTTTGAGGGTAGAAAACAACGACGATAGATGGACAGAAAATACAAACACGCGCTTTGCAACAGAAGCTTACCTGCTCGCCACAGTAATCTTAGCGTTCTTTTCTCCGACTCGCCGCTGCGTCTGGCCGAAGCGATGGTGACGGTGAATGGATGTGAATGAAGCGGTGAATGAAGCGGCTGGTTTGACGATTGATGGACCAGAAGCTTACCTACCTGTTATATGTAGCCGCTCGCCACAGTAATGTTAGCGTTCATTTTCTTTAAGTTCAATAGACTCTCGCAGTGGATAGCTCAATACCAAATATGG
>APFE030379960.1:0-36993 GCA_000404065.3 Pinus taeda
TGAATAGCATGATCATGATCACAAATAGGTGGGAGACCTTTGGGAGTCTCAAATACCTTGGAATGATTGTCCAAGACTTTTTGGAGATCTGGAGAAATAGATGATTTCGATGTGGAAAATGTTATCACTCAGGTTTTCCCAAAAGTTGTAAGAAGGGGAAAGGAGGCCGAGGTAACCACAAACCAATCTTTTAGATACAGATTCTAGCCAATCTGCATCTAGAGAGGGCTCTCTCTTTAAGTTTTAGCTTTGTTTTTTAAAGATATTAAGCTAGTTGTGAAGTTTAGGAGTTTTGTTTGAGTTTGGGTGGTGAGATTCAATAGCAAAGGGATAAGAATAAGTAGTTTAGGCCATTGGGCTAATGGAGTCAAGGAAGATGGTTTAACTGGATTAGGTTTCTTGACAAAGGATGGTTTTACAGAGAAAGATAATCAAACAAGGAATAAATAAAGATTTGAAGTAAATGGAATGATTTCAAATGGGTGAAGAGAAGTTAAGAATTCTTCAACCTATTTGAAAAAATGGAATTTGAATTGATTACAAGTAAAGAGAAATTAAGTATTCTTTAAATAATAATCAAAGTGGTAGAATTAGAAAACAGGAGCAATTAAGATTTCACTGCTTATTCTAATTCAAAAGAAAACATAGAAAATGATAACTTTTGAAGACAGAGTGCAATCAAGCATATTCTGAATTACTCTTTTTTGTTTATCATTCAGATGTGAAACATAGATGATATAATAAACAAGGAAAACTTTAACACATAAGGTATAGAGGACTTATTGATCCGGTGTTTGATTCAAGAAATCTATAAAAAGTCCTTTGCCTCAAATCTTTATCCAGCAATCCATACGAAAATTTGATCCAATCAACACTTTATTCCAAAAACTAGTATTACAACAATTTATATGAATCCACCCAAAATACTTCAAATTAAGAAGTATTTATACTAATTGTGAACTGAAATATCTTGAGAAAATATCAAGATTAGTTTCACAAATATCTCCAACTATTTACATTAATAGAACTTTAATAAAGGACATTCAAAACTAATGAATCTATTTGGCACTATGTTTATGGATTAATGGTGACAAAGAAGAGAAAGTCGAATTTAATAGCAAATCTTAGTTGATGATGAGGCATCCCAATGACTAATTGCATCCTTCCTTTGTGCATTTTGCCCCAGAAATTCTGCAAACTTGAGGTCCAATGATTCTCTTGTATATCTCAATCTGAGATAGATATGTAAACAGTGAAAGAGGTTTTTGTAGATAGAAATGTTTTTGAAATAAAACTCTCTCAGTTTCCAAAAATTCATTTCCATCTGTTCACAATATTCTTTGTAAAAAGATGTCAAAAACAGGACTTTGCACAAACTGAAACATAGGTTGTGAAGACATGCATTTATCTCCCTCCTGATAATACCTGTGTAAAAAGTGAGATAGGGTTTTGTAGCTTGGCCTATTAGGAACAAAAACCTCTTCTAGTTTCTAAAAATACTTCTTGGATAGCCACAATAGTTTTTGCAAAACTATGACTTAAACAATAAATTTCTGAAGAATGTACCATTTTAGCTCTAATTTCATCTTTTAACCTTAAACTTCGTTTGACTGTTTTTCACTTTTACTTTGGATAAAATTCATTGTAGCTGGTGAAAGTGTTTTCATCTTTGTTTAACCCTTGATGTCTTCATGTTTAATTTTACTGTTTAATATTTACTTTTTACTTTTACCGCTTTGTTTTTCATCTGTCTTCACTCTGTCATGAATTTGTATGTTCTATATTGTAACTGTCTTCCCTACTGTTTATCTTCATGCTAGTTGATTTAATTGACTTGGTATTCAATCTGATACTCTTTAATCCTGATACACTTTGACTATTCTTTACTGTGTCCTTTTACCTTCCATCTCTATTTGAATAGATTTGATAACAGTCTCGGAGTAAAGAAGTCTTATGACTAGTATTAAGATTGTTTATCCAAGGTTGTGGTCTTCTGATCACCTGTAAAATGAAACAAATTGTTAAGAAAGCATTGGTTTGTAGGGGAGGTCAAAAATGTTTCATTTGAGCTTGAGAGGTCTGTGGAGTGAGTTCAGAATTATTTTTGGGAGGTAAACCATGCTCGAATTAGTTAACAGAGGCTTCAGGTGGTGCAATTGGGTTACAAAGGGTTTTACTGGACAATTAGGTGAAAATGAGAAAAACTAGGGTGTTTGTGTTTAAATAGGTAAATGGTTGATATTGGTAGGTGAATGAAAATGACAATTGATGGCAACTGACTAATGGGACATTTTGTCATTTAGTAGAAGGCGATAAGCGGTTTCTATCGCACTGCTTATGGGGCTGGGTGGTTTTGGGCCGGGGCCGAGCGAGCATATGGACTGCGCGACGCGTGGCAGAGGTACGGATGGAAAACTACCTGGTGATCGTGAGTTAAAACGCAGTCACCAGGGGGGGCGCGATATCATCGTCGACCGTTGGATGAAAAGGGAGTGATCAGACGATGGACGGGCATTGGAGACAACAAAACTTTATTTGTGTGGGCTCGATACATTAAATAGGTTAATAACTATATTAGGGTGATTTATGAATGGCAGGGATGATTATTAATTAACCTAGAGGATTAATTAATCTCGTATTTTGTGGAGCGAGGGGGGATTAGGTTCTTAATGAATTGTAGATTAACTCATTAATCCTTTTTTAAACTATGACTATGGTCGTATTCGATCGGGGGCGGAATATATAAAATTTCGGGGTTTTATATATAGCTAAATAATACGGGAAGGGGACTATTTTTTTTGGGATTTATATAATATGTGTGTTAATCGTTAATATGACTATGAAGTGAAAAACGGCAAGTTAAAATATTTCACATATATATTTAAACTTAGGCTAAAGATAAAAAGGGATTTTTTAGGTGATATGGTGAATTATTCCTAAGTAAAATAGGATTTTTACTTAGGCAAAATTTATGAAATGAAATGAATGATTGATGGATGATTTTGAGTACTTAGGTTCTTAAATCATTGGGCCGAGGGTCCGGTCCCTCCAAAAGTCAGAGAAATGCTCCGAGCCCCTTTAATTTTCAAAGACCTTAATACTTGAGGGGGGATTAGTGAATAATTAGGGAAAATGAGAAGAGGAGTTAATTATGCTGACTTTGCTTTGCTTGAGATGCTTTCAATGTACTGTATGCCTTGGCCTTGTGATGAAAGTGAAAGATTAACACATTTAGAGACATTATTCATCACATGTGATTCTGCAACATCAACTACCTACCCTACTTACTTTAACCTAGCATTTTTTTCTTCTTTATTTGGGTGCACTTAGACTGGAAAACCCTTATCAATCTTCTTTTACTTTTACATGGCAAGCCTACCTAAGTCTACACTTATTACATCCAAGGGATCAGATTAAACTATTGAGCTCCTTTTTATTTACTCTACCTATCTACTTATCTGCCAAGTTTAAATAGTTTGGTCCAATTTTATTCTCTATTCTACAGCATGAAATTGAAAAATGGATGAGCCAAGTTAAACAGTTTAACTATTCATAAATTGTGGCATAAATAACAAGTTGCACACAATTTTTTTACTACAGAAAATGAAAAAGTAGTGGCATTTAGACTTGCACACTTTCCTATTCTTTTTGTTTGGGGTTCATTTCTTTCACTTTTTTTTACCATTTTATTCTTTTTACCCTTTGATTTTTATTTTAGGGTATACCCTCTTTACATTTTTTAAATTTTTTGATTTTTTGACAATATGGAAAACCTTTGGAACAAGGAAAGGTAAGAACATATTACAGAGCTCATCAAGTCAATCATGAAATATGACACCTATAGGTATAGGAGCATAACACTGGCTCCACTTGGGGATGGCTTTTCCTAGTGAAAAGTTAAGAACAACAGGTCAGATGGCCTTCTGAATGACTTTGACTGTGCTCTGAAATCTCCTTCTACTGGTTGCTTTATTGTATGTATGATAGTAACACTTGTGAAGCTTAGGGCTTTCTCTTCGGGCTTCAACTCCAACGAGTTACTATACAATCAACACCAAACCTTTATTCTTCCTTCTTGAATCCCACTTGAGCACCTTGTAACTTAGGTAGGAATCTTCAGTCTTGGTCTTTTTATCAAAAGTATTTTTAACCTTTTCCTGCACAACATGAGATCTGACCTGAAACTAAAAGGTGCTGCAACCTTCAAACCAAATTAGTAACTCATCAAGATCTTAGGGCCTTTTGATTGGATTCAAATATTTAAGTATTTATTTCATAATCTACTAAAAACTGAATTAAATCAAACTAAAATCCTACCTGCTTACTCTAATAAGCTTTCTGACTACTGGTTAGGTAAAATGAAACAACTAATGCAACCACTCAAGCATCATATACATTGGTGACCTTTGTTGCTTGTGCTTATTGGTGTTTAAAATTGAGATCTTGCAATCAAATATAGCTTTGTTAACCTTTGAGAAGATAAGGAAATTCCCAATCTCCTTTGTTGGATCTAGAAACTGTACAAAAGGATCTTGTAACATACATACACTATTCTTGAACTGATTCAAACAACTGTACATTTGTTGTGTATGGCCTACATGCCATGAAATTGAAATATCACTTTTATCTTTATCACCCTGCATGTTTTCAACTGCACTTTATGATGATATTTCTACTGATTATAATGTCTATCCAGTGAAACCATTATTATCTTGATTTTGACTCTCATAGTCTGTTAATGGAGAAAAATTATGATTGCTTTCATCATTCAACCTATCAGCTATTGGATCATAAAGAACTTGGAAGGACTGCTGCAACTTATTACATATAGGTTCAAATGGAACTTCATATATTTCAACAAGCCGCTCCTCTTTTTATTTAAAATTTTTATACCACATTTCCTTTAAAAATTGAAATGATTCAAAACAAAGAGGTAGGGAATCATTTTGGATAATTTGATCATATGTTCCAGCTTCCAAGTCTTCTTCTGCAACCTGACATTCAATGGCATTTTGGGGCTGCAAATATAGATATGAGAAGTCTTGAACAAAGATTTTATTTCCCTCCAGATAGTTAATATCAAGACTTGTCAACATTTGATTTCTAATTGCATGATAGTTATCTATGATAAATTGAAATGAATAATAACAAAATGGTAAAGTTCTTTCATTGATTTCAAAATTTTCTGCACTTTCCTCCTCATTCTCATAGCTGAAATTAATAAGCTGATCACTATTTTCAAGCTGTTGAACTTGAACTTCCTTATTCCCCAAATTAGCTTCTGATTTCTCTCTAAAGTTAGCTTGGATTTGAAGAACATAATTATCATCATACTGATCATATTTGGGTGAATCATAAAAAGAAGTAATGTCATCAAATATACACATTAGATTAGGAGATTGCTCCTCCACATATTGCTCTATGAATCTATCTTATGGTCTATGGTAGATTGAGTTGGTAGGAATTTTTTCATGAATATCAACATCTTCTTTTTGTGAAACAAATATGTCATGGTTATTTTGAACAAAAAATTCAACTTTCATTGTGATCTGATGCATCATTTCCTCTATTTTCTTTATCGAAATGTCAAGTTTTTCCTCTTTTTCTGCTTTCATTTTTTATTTTCTAATTTGCAGATTAACTTCTACATCTACTGCCATGTTCTACATCTGTTCCATTGTTGAGGGGTTTCTTTCTCTTAGATGAAATTTTATCTCTGAATCAAATGCTCTTGGGTAATGCAATAGAGCTGAATCAGGGGGAGGTCTTATATTTAATGGTATTGAATAATAGGCTTGATTAAACCTGTCTGAAAATTATTGTATTGTTTCATCTGGATGTCTTTTTAACTGATTATATTCTTCTATGATTATGAGAAAATTGACATTGATTATCCATATATCAAGGAAGAGTTTGAGAAACTGCTGGATATTTGAGATGCTTGCCTCAGGCAGGGTTTTGAACTAACTCTTGACATTGTCTTGCAAAGAAAGAGCAAAAAGCCTAATACTGACATCCTCTTCATCTACTTCAAATAAGTTAAGATAATCTTCAAAAGCTTGAATATGTTTTTGGGCAGTAATACCATTCTCTCCATCAAACCTAGGGAGATACTTGGGATAATTGTTAGGGAAAGCATGGAGTGTAGCAGGTAACATGAGGGGCTTATATCTATCAGGAACTTTATGAGGTACTGGAATGTGTACAGGGATTGTATGATCAGTCTTAATTTTTTGATTCTCCTCAGTTGGAAAATCATCTTCATAAGGATTAGAAGAATGCTGCTCAAATGTGTAAGGAGATTTTATATCTACATTTTTCAAAGGAAAATAATAAAAACTTAATCTAAATCATCTCTAAAATACAATATACATTGAAAAATCTTATCAATGAGAAAGAACATAATGTCTTGGATAACAATCCAAGCTAAAAGCCTGATCTTTTCACACAGTTCTTTCAGGTTCATTTCTCCAGTGGAGTCTTGATTGTGAAATTGCTCTTGGAATCACTAGGTGGATGATTTTAACCTTTGTGTGTCTAATCCCTGTCCACCATCATAGATCAGATCTAAACTTGTAAAACAATTCTGAAGAAAAAGTTAGTTCTCCAGGAAACCAAATTTTGAGTATTTTATGATTATTTTGCTTTTTTATGAATTTTCAAAACAACTTCTATGATTTATTTAAGAGGCTTTAGGTATGAGATTTAAACTTTCTTAAAGACTTATTTGACAAGAGGAACTGATCACGTATTTGAAACCAGATGTTCAATCTATAAACTAGACCGGAGATAGACTGAAGCAACATTCATTTACTTTTGCAATTGTAAAGAAAGAGCATTTCAAAGGCTACCTGGCTAACTTCAGGCTCTGTCTATAGCTTATAAATTAAACAATATTAACAAACAAATTATTCAGGTCTCCAACAGAGTTGCCACTATGTTATCACTCAGGTTTTCCTAGAAGTTGTAAGAAGGGGAAAGGAGGCCGAGGTAACCACAAACCAATCTTTTAGATGCAGATTCTAGCCAATCTGCATCTAGAGAGGGCTCTCTCTTTAAGTTTTAGCTTTGTTTTTTAAAGATATTAGGCTAGTTGTGAAGTTTAGGAGTTTTGTTTGAGTTTGGGTGGTGAGATTCAATAGCAAAGGGATAAGACTAAGTAGTTTATGCCATTGGGCTATTGGAGTCAAGGAAGATGGCTTTACTGGATTAGGTTTCTTGACAAAGGATGGTTTTATAGAGCAAGATAATCAAACAAGGAATAAATAAAGATTTGAAGTAAATGTAATGATTTCAAAATGTGTGAAGAGCTGTTAAGAATTCTTCAACTTATTTGAAAAAATGGAATTGGAATTGATTACAAGTAAAGAGCAATTAAGTATTCTATAAATGATAATAAAAGTGGCAGAATTAGAAAACATGAGTAATTAAGATTTCATTGCTTATTCTAATTAAGAAGAAAACATAAAAAATGATAACTTTTGAAGACAAAGTGCAATCAAGCATATTCTGAATTACTCTTTTTTGTTTATCATTCAGATGTGAAACATAGATGATATAATAAACAAGGAAAACTTTAACACATAAGGTATAGAAGACTTATTGATCCGGTGTTTGATTCAAGAAATCTGTAAAAAGTCCTTTGCCTCAAATCTTTATCCAACAAGCCATACGAAAATTTGATCCAATCAGAACTTTATTCCAAAAACCACTATTACAGCAATGTATATGAATCCACCCAAAATACTTCAAATGAAGAAGTATTTACACTAATTGTGAACTGAAATATCTTAAGAAAATATCAAGATTAGTTTCACAAATATCTCAAACTGTTTACATTAATAGAACTTTAATAAAGGACATTCAAAACTAATGAATCTATTTGGAACTATGTTTATGGATTAATGGTGACAAAGAAGAGAAATGCAAATTTGATAGCAACTCTTAGTTGATGATGAGGCATCCTAGTGACTAACTGCATCCTTCCTTTGTGCATTTTTCCCCAGAAATTCTGCAAACTTGGGGTCCAATTATTCACTTATATATCTCAATCTGAGATAGATATGTAAAAAGTGAAAGAGGTTTTTGTAGATAGGAAAGTTTGTGAAATAAAACTCTCTCAGTTTCTGAAAATTCATCTCTAGCTGTTCACGATATTCTCTTCAAAAATATGTCAAAAACAGGACTTTGCACAAACTAAAAAATAGGTTGTGAAGACATGCACTTATCTCCCGCTTGGTAATACCTGTGTAAAATGTGAGATATGATTTTTTATCTGGGCCTGTTAGGAACAAAAACCTCTTCCATTTTCTTGAAATACTTGTTGTATTAGCCACAATAGTTTCTACAAAACTAGGACTTAAATAGGAAATTTCTGAAGAATGTACCATTTTTGCTCTAATTTCATCTTTTAACCTTAAACTTCTTTTGACTGTTTTTCACTTTTACTTTGGATAAACTTCATTGTAGCTGGTGAAAGTGTTTTCATCTTTGTTTAACCCTTGATGTTTTCATGTTTACTTTTACTGTTTACTATTTACTTTTTACTTTTACCGCTCTGTTTTTCATCTGTTTTCACTTTGTCATGAATTTGTATGTTCTATATTGTAACTATCTTTCTTGCTATTTATCTTCATGCTAGCTGATCTACTTGACTTGGTCTTCAATCTGATACTCTTTAATCCTGATACACTTTGAATGTTCTTTACTGTGTCCTTTTACCTTCCATCTCTATTTTAATATATTTGATAACAATCTCGAAGTAAACAAGTCTTCTGACTAGTATTAAGACTGTTTATCCAAGGTTGTGGTCTTTTGATCACCTGTAAAACAAAACAAATTGTTAAGAAACCATTGGTTTGCAGGGGAGGTTGAAAAGGTTTCATTTGGGCTCGAGAGGTCTGTGGAGTGAGTTCAGAATTATTTTTGGGAGGTAAACCATGCTCGAATTAGTTAACATAGGCTTCAGGTGGCACAACTGGGTTATAAAGGGTTTTACTGGACAATAAGGTGAAAACGAGAAAAACTAGGGTGTTTGTGTTTAAATGGGTAAATGGTTGATATTCGCAGGTGAATGAAAATGAAAATTGACGACAACTAACTGATGAGACATTTTGTCGTTTAGTAGAAGGCGATAAGCGGTTTCTATCGCACCACTTATGGGGCTGGGCGGTTTTGGACTGGGGGCAAGCGAGCATATGGACTATGTGACGCGTGGTGGAGGTACAGGTGGAAAACCGCCTAGTGATCACGAGTTAAAACGCGGTCACCAAGGGGGGCGCGATATCATCATCGACTGTTGGATGAAAAGGGAGTGATCGGACAGTGGATGGGCGTTGGAGACGACAGAACTTTATTTGTGTAGGTCTGATACATTAAATAGGTTAATAACTATATTGGGGTGATTTATGAATGGCGGGGATGGTTATTAATTAACCGAGAGGGTTAATTAATCCCGTATTTTGTGGAATGCGGGGGGGGGGATTAGGTTCTTAATGAATTATTGATTAATTCATTAATCCTTTTTTAAACTATGACTATGGTCATATTCAACCCGGGGCAGAATATATAAAATGTTGGGGTTTTATATATAGTTAAATAATACGGGAAGGGAAATATTTTTTTTGGGATTTATATAATATGTGTGTTAATCGTTAATATGACTATGAAGTGAAAAAGTGCCAAGTTAAAGTATTTCATGTATATATTTAAACTTAGGCTAAAGATAAAAAGGGATTTTTTAGGTGATATGGTGAATTATTCCTAAGTAAAATAGGATTTTTACTTAGGCAAACTTTATGAAATGAAATAAATGATTGATGGATGATTTTGAGTACTTAGGTTCTTAAATCATTGGGCCGAGGGTCCGATCCCTCCAAAAGTCAGAGAAATTCTCTGAGCCCCTTTAATTTTCAAAGACCTTAATACTTGAGGGGGAATTAGTGAATAATTAGGGAAAATGAGAAGGGGAGTTAATTATGCTGACTTTTCTTTGCTCGAGATGCTTTCAATGTACTGTATGTCTTGGCCTTGTGATGAAAGTGAAAGATTAACACATTTAGAGACATTATTCATCACATGTGATTCTGCAACATCAACTACCTACCATACCTACTTTAACCTATCATTTTTTCCTTCTTTATTTGGGTGCACTTAGATTGGAAAACCCTTATCAATCTTCTTTTTCTTTTACATGGCAAGCCTACCTAAGTCTACACTTATTATAGCCAAGGGCTTAGATTAAATTGTTGAGTTCCTTTTTATTTACTCTACCTATCTACTTACCTGCCAAGTTTTAACAGTTTGGTCATATTTTATTTTCTGTTCTACAACATGAAATTGAAAAATGAATGAGCCAAGTTTAAAAAATTTGACTATTCATAAATTGTGGCATAAGTAACAAGCTACACATAATTTATTTATTACAAAAAATGAAAAAGTAGTGGCATTTAGACTTGCACACTTTCCTGGTCTTTTTGTTTGGGGTTCATTTCTTTCACTTTTTTTACCATTTTATTCTTTTTACTCTTTGATTTTTCTTTTAGGGTATACCTTTTTTACATTTTTTAAATTTTTTGATTTTTTGACAATATGGAAAACCTTTGCAACAAGGAAAGGTATGAACATTTACAGAGCTCATCAAGTCAATCATGAAATATGACACCTATAGGTATAGGAGCATAACAGAAACATCTAGCGAACATAATTGTGCAATTGCACCTCTTTGTTCCTTTTTTAGAAGCTTTGTCATACAATTAGAGTTGATTATCTTTCCCACTTTCCCTGTAATACTCGTTAATTCAACTTCCTTTCCTTCCACAAAAAATTTCATGAAAATTTCTTGAAAATTAAAAGCTATTGTACCCAAGGATTGTATCCATTGGACTCCTAGTACAACATTAACACCTCCCATTGGAATGGAAAGCTTTGGGCTAGTCAATACATATTCTCCCATGGATGGCTTGATATTATGGCACTTTCCAAAGCAATTTATCGTTCCTCAATTTGCAACCATCACTTGACACTCTAGTTCTAGATATAGGAAGAAATTCAATTCTTTTGCTATCTTACAATGAATAAAATTGTGGGTACTTCCTGAATCAATCAACACTATTACCTTTTTCTTCTTGATATGTCCTTCTATATTGATAGTTTTAGGAGTGGTAATTCCAGCCAATGCATTACAAGATATGGTCAGATTCATTACTTCTTTATATAGGGTTTGTTCCTAGAGTATATCCTCTTCTTTTGACATTTCTTGTTCATTTTCTTTCTCCTTTTCACAATCTATGTAGAATAATTTCTTCTCAGCACACTTATGACCTTTAGTGTATTTTCTATCACAATTGTAACAAAGCCCTTTTGCTTTTTTTTCTTCCAATTGTTGTGGTGTCAACCTTATAGGTTGTGGAAGACTAGGAGCAACAACACTTCCGTCTTTATAGTTGTAAGTGGTATGCTTCCTGGTTACCATAATTTTGCTTTCCAATTTTCTTGCTAACCTGAATGCCTTCTCTAATGAATCAGGTTCCTAAAGGCGAACATCATGTTGGATATTATCCCTTAAAGACCCTATGAATACATCAATCCTATGCTCCTCTGGAATATCTTTTACCCTTATGTTAAATTTTTGGAACTCCTGAATGTGCTCCATTATTGAACCCTTTTGTTTTAGACTTATCAATTGACTAAAAAAAGTGTTGCTTTTTGTATCCTCATAATGTGCTATCAATTCTTCCGTAAAAATTGCCCAAGTGATAAATTGTTGAGAGAAAAGCCATTGATACCATACAAACTGATTTGGTTCCAAATATAAAGTTGCAATACGTACCTTTTGTGTGTTTTGCACATTATTGAGATCGAAAAATTGCTCCATCTGTAATATCCATGTGGCGGATCCTTGCCATCAAACTTCCTCATATCGATTTTTGGAATATGGTGAATCTTCGATCCAACATTAAAGTCTATGGAATCATGATTAACATTTCTTTTATTCTCATCATGAGTTTCCTTTAGTACCCTTTCACCCTTAGTTCCCATTTCTTGTAGCAACTTATTCAAATCTGTCTTCATATCTGTCATGCTTGTCTTCAAGTTTGTGTTCAAATCTATCTTCAATTCTTCCATGTCTGTCTTCAAATCCGTCTTCAAATCGTCCATATCTGTCTTCAAATTTGTCTTCCAATCGTCCATCTTAGCTTCCACGCCCTTTATTTTAGATTCCATGCCATTTATTTTAGCTTCTGTTAGCTTTTGTGAGGCTGACATTTTTTGCACTTGGTCTTGTAATTTTGATATATCATGTAGCATTTCTTCCTCTTCTTCATGAGTCATGCTAGAGCTTTCAGGTTCCTTACTAGGTGTTTGCATTTCTTTCCTCGGGGCATCAGTTACCGATAATAATGCTCTACTAGCCCTTTGAATTCCTTCAAAATAAATTTTCAAACCAATCTTAAGCAAAAATTTAAAAAAATCTACACACCTTTTTTTTCTTTGTAGGAGCTCGATATTGCCTCTGATGTATCTCTGTACTTTCAGAACATCCAGTTCTAAAATTGTGACCTGTGGTAGCCCTCTGGGTCCTCTTTCCAATGCCACCAGTCTGACCCCAATTGGATTCTCCAATGAAGAGTCATGCCAAATCTCCCACAGTGATCGGATTATAGACCTTTTCAGAAGAGCGAACTTGTATGAAGTGCCACGTGTTACTATTTTGACCTTTGCCTCTAAAAAATATATACAAGAAACTACTGTCCGTCCTCTTTCTATACCTTCTTATGAAATTTCAATTTGATGATCAGAGAGAAATCTATGACGCTTTTCCCCAGGTCACTTGTTTTGAATGTAATTTAGGATTTTGCAAAAGGACCAACTTCCTCAGATCATATCTCCGCAAATATAGCGCAAAAAAATCTGAATTTCGGACTCGAGATTCAGCGCGATGTCTTCTCAAATGGGGTTTTTTTTCGACTTCTAAAACGTCGCAGAAAAAAAATTATAGCAAAAATTCCATGATGACCTGTTTTGAACAACGAAACCCTAGAATCCAAAGCTCTGATACCAAATGTTATGAAGCTAGCTCAAGAAAAGATAGAAAAGATAGATCAACGCCTTAGAATTCAGCCTCTTCGAGGGGGAAACCTCCTTTACATTACATAAATGAACAATTCTTGGATGATTCAAATGACAAAACCTCCTTTCTATATATAGGAGTCTAAGGAGTCACAATATAACCCAGTTGACCTAATTAAATAATATAAAGCCACAAAAATAACAATAGAGGGATTCTATGGGGCACAGTAATAACAATATGGGGAAATAGGGGCACAAAAATATTAATAAGGGGTACAACTACCATAGTAATGGGGTAATCATTAGTATTATAGGGATCCAACAGCATGCATAACCTTTACATTGTTTGCTGCCATCATATCAGCTGCCACTAGGATTCCAGAAGTTGGGGAAAAATGGTTCAATCAAGGTGAGATAGATGCATGTTTTTATGAACCATACCTCAAACCTAGGTACAGAAGTCAAAGAAAAGTCTACTTCTGTTTCTCATATCTCCTTGACAGATATGCACCCATGAGGAAGATTATAATGAAATATTTTTCATATGAGGGTAGGTTCTCTAGGGTCTATTCTTACCACATCTGGTTACTTATGCATTTCACTAGGGTTAAAATGCTCAATATACCCTACTACCTTTTCAGGAGTGTGGAGAAGATGGCTTACATTGCCCCGAGAAGAGAACACAAAGATCAAATGAAGATTTTATTTCACCATTCCCTCATAAAGATCATAGTTCTTTATCACCTTAAAGATCTTAACATTGCATGGAGTACATTTATAGCTAATCCTATTTTCACTCAAGCTTCCACTTAAAACATTCCATCATCATCTCATCCACCAACCTCCATCCCTTAATCTCAGCCCATGCATTATTCATCCTCCTCAGATGAGTCATTCATACTATCACCTCCATTATCACCACTCCATGAACCTGTTCTTTCATCTGACAGAAAAGGGGACAGTGGCAAAGGACAAAGTGATCAGGGTCAAAGGAGCAAGCTAGGAAGGGCTAATTTACGTACTTTGGTGCATACTTATTAGAGAGGAAACATGAAAGTGTTTGCCCCATAAATTGTGGGAGGGGCCTTGCTCTCTTCATCAGCAAAACAGGTACACAAAGGAAAGGAAAAAATGGTTGAAATAGAAATGCAAAAACAGGAGAAACACTGCCATGAAACTGAGCAGGATTTTGATTTAGTGGACTTATATGAGGAAGATGAGAAGGAAAACACCAGAATAATTTTTAAGGAGCAAGAAACATTGATAGGTGGGTTACAGGTGAATATACAAAGAGAAAAATACATCATATCTTATTATGAACATGAAAACAAGCAAATGGAGACCAAGCAGGAGCTCATGGAAGTTCAGCTCGTCAAAGATAAAACAAAAGCTAAAAAGTTTAAAGTCCAACTCAAGGAAGCCTATGGTGACTATGGTGAGTCCATAGAGGAAAACATTCCCAGGAGGAGGCCTAGGACTAGAGGCCTAAAGCGAGCTTTGAAGTTTGAAAGATAAAAGGAATCTCAACTTACCAACAAATTCACCTTAAATGAACAATTTGGCATAATGATGAATGAGAACAAGGAATATTGGCTTGAGAGGGCTAAAAATCATCTTGAGGACCTGTTAGCTGAAGACAATAGAAACAAAAATTCAAAGAAAAGTGGCCAAATACTATGCCATGAGAAACAAAATTGCTAGAGCCAAGCTCAAAAGTGCTCATGAAAAATTTGAGGCCTTAACTCATCAAAAAGGGAAGGATAAGCTTGACCTATTGGTGGAGGATTCTCTCCATGCCTAACCCACTTTAGCACCACCTATGTCAACCATTTTTGAAGACCCTAAACTCAGTTTTGGCTTTTCACATTTCCTGTTTTTTCCAGGCAATTTTTATAGTAGTTTTTTGGCCAAACGCGCAACGCCCTAGCCGTTGCGCACTTTTTGGAGGCATTATTTGGAGGAATGGCTAGCACCATTGGATTAAAAAGGCCTAAGACATTTAGGAAAACCATGTTTCCAGCCTTGGAAGGAAAAACTAGTTGGCGAAAATGGCAAAAAACTAGCGAAAAATCACATTTCTGCCTCATTTTTGGACCAGGCACTGTGCATTTTACCTGTCTTGGGAGAAATCAGTTTTGGAGGATCAAATGAAGGTCAGTTTGAAATATTAAGGTGGATCCAAAAAATAGACAGCATAAGCTTTACAACGAGCTATCTTGGGCTCATTTTGGACACTAGGAAGGCTACCAAAACTCACCTTGAAGATGGCGTTGCGTGTTTCCTTCAGGGGCTGTGCGTTTGACACTAGCATTGTGCACTTGATAGGAAACCCTATTTTTCATTGTTTCTTTGATTTTTCACTTTTCACCTCAGGGATTTTGGTTTTTCACTGATGTAATTCATGATCATGATGTAATTAAAATATATCTTTTGTTACCTAGGGTAGATACATCAGATGAATGGCCTAAGTGGCATGTAATGAATCTGTTTGCTTCATATTAGGAATGAGTCAATTTGACCACCCTAGTCTTTAGCTATCAGTTCAGTATTATGTGCAACTGCTCCTCCTCTCATGGAATTTGACCCCTGAAGCTAGGATTAGTTGTTTGGAGGTCTATATCATGTATTTTCTCAGCCATTGTGTGGGTTGGACTCACTTGGATGCTTAGAGCTTGATTGCACATCATTGTAAGCAGTTTGGCAAGGAGATTCATAAGATTTGTAGCTATTTTTATGGGATCCCTCTGGTATGGAGTTTTAGTACAGTTTATTATTTTGTAATATTTTGTTTACATGTTTTATGTATGTCATCATTCATTTCATTCTTCTAGTTGAATGTTATCAAGTTTGATAGGTAGAATCCATTATGTCAGTGCTCTGCCTTGGGAAATCATTCAATATTTCATGTTTTCTACTGTTTGAGAAGGATCCATGATTGTTACATGCCCTTCTTAGCTTCTCATTAGTCTTAAACACCTCACACCATTAAGCTTAAAGTGCTAAAACCTATGCCTACCTTGCCCCATAGAACACCTTGCATTTCTGACCTAATTTCCCAGACCTAAACTGCCCAGCTCCATCTAATCCAATGAAACACCAACAAAACTCAATCCAAACCTTCGAGCTACTATACCTAGCCTAAAATCATTTACATGATCCAGTCATATTGACTGAGATCCTTAAAGAGAGAGCCTTCTCCTGGCCTAGTAGGGCTAGCTACTAGGCTAAGCTTGGTTTATGGTTACCCTAGAATTGCCTCCCTTTAGCCTAAGGTCAATACAGATGATAACAGGCGAAGCGAAAGAATTTGTTTTTGGTCAAAAACCCAACAAAAACATTCTTTGAGTTAAAGAATCGCCTCTGTTCTACACCTGTTCTCACATTACTAGACTTGCAACAACCATTTGAGGTTGAGATATATGCCTCCGACTATGCTATTGTTGCAGTTCTTACTTAGCATGGGCATCTAGTGGCTCACCACAGTGACACACTTTCAGACATAGTCCGAAAGTACCCCAATTATGAAAAATAAATTTATTTCATTGTGCAGGAATGCCATGAATGGAAGCATTACATTCGGGGGAAGGAAACATTCATCCACATAGACCATTGTCCTCTACAATTCGTACAACAAAAGGGAAGTTGCACAACAATCGCCATAAAAAATGTTCCACCTATTTGCAATAGTTCCATTTGAACATTAAGTATAAGAAGTGTAGCACGAATAATTTTGTTGATTGCCTCAGCTGACCACCAGTCATGGCGTTGATCACTGTGCTCGACTCCTATGGACACGAGACATTGGGGTGGCTACATGTTTACGAGAGCAATACAAAATTCGACAACATATACAAAATAATTATAGAAGGGAAGAAAGCTCCAAATTTTCACCTTCAAGATGCACTATTATGCCACCTGGGACACATCTGTGTTCCTTCAAGTGAGTGTGCCAATATTATTTGGGAGGTACACTATAGTTGGTCGTTGGAGATTTCGGAGTAGAGAAAATAGTGGCAGTATTACAGAATTATTTTTATTGGCTGAAACTTCGTCAAGATGTTGGGAAGTACATTAGACCATGCATCGCCTGCCGCATTACCAAACCAACCATCAAGAAGCAAGGCCTGTATACTCATCTACCTGCTCCTAGCTGACCTTTTGAATCTATCTCCATGGATTACATGTTGGGCATTGCTTCTACTAAGCATGAAAACAATTGTATTTTCATGGTCGTCGACAGATTCTCTAAGATGGCCATCATCGCAACCTACAAGAAGAGTATCAAAATAGAGGCCAATGATAAGCTCTTCTTTGAGCAAGTATGGGTACATTTTTGGATCCCATAGTCCATTGTCTCAGATTGGGACAACAGATTCCTAACTACATTTTGGTCAAGTCTTTGGTCGATGTTGGATACATAACTTACTAAGTCCATGACTTTCCATCCCCAAACTAATGGCGAAAGAAAGGTTGTCAATAGAATTATTGTACACATTCTGTGTATGTACAACTTGAAGCATCCATGCATGTGGGATGAAAGTGTTCCCTATGTCCAACATAGCTACAATAGAGTTGTCCATAACTCAACATGCCACAACCCCTTTTAGGTAAGGCTGGTATTTCAGCCATTATTCCCCATTGATGTGGCCATACCATTTGCAGCCACTCAAGTAGATTCGTCTCATGTTTAGTCCACAGCTGAAAGGGCTAACAACTTCATTGAGCTCTTTCAACACATCTTCCAGCAGGTCCATGATATATTGGATAGAGCCAATTCTAAGTATAAGCAACGCCATGATCAACATCGAGTGTTGCACAAGTTCCATGTGGGTGACAAAGTTTGGCTACATTTGCATAAGGAGCACCTTATTGGACCCCACTGTAAGCTTCACCCACTCCAATAGGGGCCATACAACATCACGAAGGCCATCGACTAAAATTCCTTTGAGCTCAACATCACACATTTCCTTGGTCTACACTGGGTGTTCAATGTAGATCGCCTTCAGCTATACTTTCCACCATTGTTGGACACATCTGACATTGCAGAACAGTGCACACCAACCAACAGAGCTCAACCCAGACTACATGGAATAGGTCACAACTTATCAGATCATGGACACATAGATCAAGAACACTTGCCAAAAGAGGATACAACCATATCAAGTTATCAAAGTAGATAAACTACTTCACCAGGGACCAAGTTCAACGGAAATTTCCTCACCTCATGGAGGCTCTACACGTAATGGGGACCATTTCTTCCTAAGGGGGGGAGGAATGATCCAGGTAGATATTGGTGGCTACCTGCCTATTCCACCTACACCCCTCAGTCAGTTTCATCTATTTCCTTGTTCATTTTAGAATTTACTATTTTTAGCAGTTTTTCGAGTCCTGAAGTTCCGGAGCATTTTTGACACCCTAAACGACATTTTTTTGGGGTCTGCGACATGCCCATTATTCTATGGAAGGGTTTTTAGCGAAACATGTAGTACTCAGAGAGACCTTTCCAACAAGATATCATGCACACCAAATAGATATATATGACCAAGTTATGACCTAGGGAAGTTGGTTGCCCAACAAACCCCAACGGGGCCCACAAACTCTTGGTGTTACATCTCCTCGGGTTAGGGTTTTGATTTCTTAGGGTTTTCTCATGTTTTCCAATAATAAATAGGCACTTGAGCCTTATTGTAATATATTTCAGAGGCACCGCCACATCTCTTCTTAGAGATAAGCTACCATCACCTAAGCTATCTTATTTCCATTATGTTTATAAGCATAGTTCAATATTTTTCCATTAATAAAATGAAGTATTTTTCTGCTGCATCTCTATGTTTATGATTATATATGTAAGTTGTTGCATTCTTGTTTAAGTTTATATCATGTTGCTACTACAACATCTGCAACTAAAAAGAATTGAAACAAAATCGCAACAAAATAAACTGAATCAACTGTGTTTGCAACTCTCTACTAGGAAAACTGTGTTGTTGTTGACTCTGCTATTGAGCCTCCTTCTCTGCAATCAAAACTGCTCTGCACTCCTCAATATTTGATTGACACTGATCCTCTTGCTACCGATATTGTGAGACCCTGTAGTAAGGTAATGATCTATGAGACAAAAAACACCTCAATGGATCCTACCCAATTTCTGAAACTCTTGGACTAAGGTTTCATATTGCCCCACCTCTCACCTAGAGGTATGGTTGCATGTTATCCCTTTGCCCACCTGGATCAAAATCTCACCCTACTGGAGGTCTCTACTTGGGTGGTTGTCTCCACTAAGTCTCCTCTATGCTTCTCCAATTGTGGTTGCTCCACAACTTGCTAAGGATTCTTATGGGGTTGCTTCTGAGACACCATGTTGAGAGGTAATTGATGCTCCCTCTAAATGACCAAGTCTCTAACCTTAGCCTTGATCCTCAAGGCTTTTCATGCATGAGCTAAATCAAATCTACTCATACTATTATTGCTACTACTCTACTAGTGCTTCCACACTACTACTACAACCACCGCAATAATGAGTCTAATCTCCCCAAATCCTGAAGTACTAGTTTCCATAGGGTTTCTCCCTCTAAAACTAGATTCATTATGAGTTTCGATATCCCTATGGGAAATATCCTTGATCCTTATTCTACCAATATTAATGATAAAAACTCCTTTTTGTGTCACTAAACATTGGCCTATTGATCTTCCCACAACAACCTTCTTGCTCCATTAAGAAGTTTGTACATAAGATCTTTTGGATCTACTCTAAACTAGAGCTCCATCAAATTACAAGCACAACCTTGAATTCTTCTTTGCTATTTTTATTTCAGCTCAGATACCATGTAGAAATTTCTACAAGTCTATCTTTGATACAATGTAGAAATTTCTACAAATCTAGCTCTAATACCATGTAGAAATTTCTCCAAATCTAGCTTTGATACCATGTAGAAATCCCTTGTAGATTCAAACTGGAGATTGTAATATGCTAAAACAATTGAATTGAATCTACTCTACTCATTAGTGGAAACAAAAAATGATCAATAAAATCACAAAGCATATAAGAAAAAGAATTCAACCACACATACCAAAATAATTTTTTGGGGAAAGCCACAACTAAAAACCCCTACTATCTGTATATTACATTAGTCAAATAATATGGATGAATACAATATTCTCTTCTCAACCTTGATCTCAACCTACACAATTATTTTCTCTCCTCTTCCTAGTTGACTGCCTTTGTCCAATACTTATCCAAATTCATAGCCTTCCAAGCTTCTACTTTATCGAAACAGGCTCCCCTAGGTTAGATTTTGTAAAAATTGTGTTAAAAATTGTAGAGTCTCCGCATTTTGACGAGTGGAGGATGAGTAACGCAGGTCAATAGGAGTCAAAGGGGCTTTTAGAAGATCAAAGCCCCTTATTTTGTTAAGAGTCAAGCTATTTTGGGAGCCACCCATGGTTCATAGACCATGGTATTGTAATGGAGAAGAATATTAAAGGAAGCCGTAGAAGAGTCATATAGATAGCTAAGAAGAGCATATAAGCACATGATTTGAGTCTGTTCTGTACTTGGGTGAAGGGTAAGGCTCCTGCAGTTGTGTGTGCAGAGACCTTGGTAAGTCCATAGCTGAGTGCCTAGGCCTCTACAGCTATGTGCACAGGGTTGGAAAGACTATAATTGAAGATCTAAAGCATAATGAAGGCTTGTTTTGGAGAACTATATGTGTATTTTTGTATCACTGTTTTCTCTTTGAATTTATTGTATTTCTGATATGTTGAATGCAATTAATCAAGAAAATTTCTCAATAGTTTTGCGAAGATGTAGATTTGTTTATGTGTATGATGTTATGCATGTTTAGTGCAATCGGTGAAGGGCATAATTTTGCTAACTTTTAGTTGTTGTAACTTCTGGGTTTTAAGGTTTAAGGGTTGACGAATGTCAAGGTAAAGCCATAAGTTTGGAAGAAACACATCACATAGTCCTATGGATGTAGAAACCTAGTTCTGGCATCCCCCAATACTGCATTGGGTGAGACTGTAGCCTGCGCTATGCAGGTTTTTGCGGAAAGGGCCGGTAGTGTAGGGTTTTGTTGGTTAGTGCAACTAAATTTGAACTTGGGTCCAAGCCCCCTCAATCCAACAAATGGTTTCATTTACAGGACTGAGATATATCTGAGGAATGTGTGATGTGGCATAAGTGGATTCCGACTAAGAAGGAGATTGAAAAGTGGATAGATCGGAAGTTGCACAAGTTTGTAGCCCAAGAAGACGAGAATTTGTGCCTGTCCAAAGAAGAGTGGTTGCAGAGATACTTGTATATAGAGGAACACAAATTTTTCTTCTACTATTTTTCGTGTGAATTATACGAATGGTTGGCTAAATTGGAGGATGGTAAGCTACCTGGAAGTTGGATAATCCTATTGTGTGGACTCCCTAGTTAGTGAAGTGTCTAGAAAGATTAGAAAGAAAGGTCACGAAGGTTGTGGATTATTGGATCGATAGTATTTTGGGTGGATTTATTACTGAGTTTAGGATTTATTCATCTGCCAGTTATAACCAAGATGAATGTTGGCTTTTCAAAGGACCAAGAGGTATGTATATGAAGTCTCTAAAAACTTGGATTAAAATGCTATTGTGTGAGAAATAGGTTATGCCACTAAATTGATGGTTAGACGAGACTCGACAGGAGTTACATGAAATGGGAAACCATTAAGAAGAGACCAAGATACAAGGGTTGAGTCCAGTTCTTTGTTGGGAGCATCCGATACTGAAGAAGAAAGTACTAGTCTGAAGACACCTCATGGTGCACCACAGATGATAGATAAGGGTATTGCGGGAATACCATATCCATCCACTCCACCTCGACCATCACCTCCCACTCACACACCTACACCTCCACCTCCGTTATTTAGTATGGAAAACACTATGAGGATGCATATATTCAAGGGTGTGGGGACAGAAAACCCTGATCAATTTTGGTTTGTAGTAAATGTTGTATGGAAGTCACAATAGATAATGAATGATGATTTGAAGAAAGCACAGATGGTCACAACATTACAAGATAGGGTGCTCATTTGGTATATTAAGCACACTACAACTCATCCAACTACATCATTCAAAGAAACAAAAGATGTGTTGAATAATGAATTCAAAAATCCTAAGTCACCAGCCTAGTCTGTGACTGAGGTCAAAGAAATTAAGCACAAGGTGAATGAATTTGCATGCAGTTTTGATCAAAGGTTGAAATGTATGCTACAACAAGCTAATCTACAGATCTTGGAAGAGAAACATAAGGATTGGTATATTGGTTCGTTGTTACCTCATTTGAGATTACCATTGTCACAGTAGAAGGTTGATTACAAGCTGAAGCACTGGAAATTTCTATGAAGTTGGAGGCTTTGCCTATTCAGGATAAAAATCTAGGAGTGCAGTAGATTCAGTCGCAGTTTGCTAGCCTGGATATGGAGTTACAGGATCTCAAAAAGGGGAAAGAGGTCCAAAATGAGACTCGTGTTGAATTATGGTGCTTAAATTGCAAAGGGCATGGTCATGAAAATAATCATTTCCTGGTATATCAAGACTATCTAATTGGGGGAGGTCATATCCCTCTGAAGCCAGAAAATTTCGATGGATCAAGTAACAGTGTGGTGCCATGGTACGCTATCTTCCAAATAACAAGAAAATATTCGAAAGGCAACTGCCATATGTTGCATAATTTTGTACATAATCCCCAACAATTGTTCTACAATTTATGTAAGTCTATAGGCCATGATGAGTACAATTACCAAAGATATGAGTTAATGATGGAAAAAACTCTAACATATAGAGTACAGGGTGAGACACATCCTCAATAATCAAGGTGTCACCGTCCCTGTTACCCCTTCTCCCGTGCATTGGAGGACTTATTCTGGGCCTTGTGAGAAGTGAAATAACCTGAAAACACCTGCATTGTATCCCCTTGAGTATGTACTTCATATGCCCTGAAGACACCTTCTGCAAAATACCCATAAAAGTAGCCCTTTTTCCATTGGCACTGTTCCACAGTGTATCACTCGTGCCAATGAGGGAAATCCTCCAAAGAGGGCGCGCCAGCTGGCGCTCTGTCTCAGAGTCGCACAAGCGCCAACCCAGTTGGGTAAAGTTTTTAACAAACCAACTTGCGAAGGTTCTTCCTACCCTATTCATGAACTGGTTCCAGTTTGAGTTAGTTTAGTTGGGCTTCGAATCTCCATAGAAGGGAAGTAGTTCTCCACCTCTCATGGAAGCTTCCTAATGATAAGGACAATCCCATGAATCTTGTGGATGATCCTATCTCCTCCTCCTTTCTCTATATAAGCTTGTCCTTTTTCCTTTGACAAGCTAGTTAGTAATTCTACTCTTCAAGCTCCAAATTCTAAGTCCCAAAGTCTGAGAATTGCTAAGCTCATGCTACAAGAGGCCTTCTTCATCCCCATAAGGCTATATATTTAATGAGGAGATCTTTGTCCAAGTAACCAAGGAGAGAGAGGCTTGTTCCCCATTCCCAACAAGCTTTGCAAGGCATGTGTTGCTGATCATCCAGCCAAAGGAGGATTTGACGTCAGAACTTGGTTGTATTCTTCTTTGTTTATCAATAATAATAGACGACTATCATTATGGTTCCACTCTTATTGTCTTTATAATGATGTTTGAGTTATATCCTTTCTGACTGATATATAGTTGCATTTCTTGGATTTTATGCTTGTATTTGTGTTGTTCTCTGCATGTGCAGGTGTCCGTTCATGAGGATCGTGGGGATTGTGACCAACTGGAGTGAAAGAACATAAGTAATGACCCTTTTACAAATACTAGCGTTGGATTTGAGGTAGGCCCTCATCATCGGTCTTTAATTCGCAATTAGGAACCTACGTATTAGCGTTGTTTGATTGTTGCTAGACCCCATTTAGGCTAGTGGGATTGCCTCTGTCCGTAGTTTGCTAGCCTAGATATGGAGTTACAGGATCTCAAAAAGGGGAAAGAGGTCCAAAATGAGACTCGTGTTGAATTATGGTGCTTAAATTGCAAAGGGCATGGTCATGACAAGGATAATTTCCCGGTATATTAGGACTATCTAATTGTGGGAGGTCATATCCCTCTGAAGCCAGAAACTTCCGATGGATCAAGTAACAGTGTGGTGCCATGGTACGCTATCTTCCAAATAATAGGAAAATATTCGAAAGGCAACTGCCATATGTTGCATAAGTTTGTACATAATCCCCAACATTTGTTCTACAATTTTTGTAAGTCTGTAGGCCATGATGAGTGAAATTACCAAAGGTATGAGTTAATGATGGAAAAAACTCTGACATATAGAGTACAGGGTGAGACATGTCCTTAATAATCAAGGCACACCTGCAGTGTGTGAAGGATTCAAAGGACAAGAAAGAGGACAAGTGGGAGGAGCTGAAAGAGGTCGCAGACAGATTATTTGTTACAATTGTGGGGAACTAGGCCACTTTGCATGAGATTGTCAGAAGCCAACACACCCTCTTGCCAATATTTCCAATAGTTTGATCACGTCATAGAAGATTGTCTCGTACTCATCGCAAGGATGTAAGAGAAGAAGAACCAGCAACCCACTCGGAACATCCAAATGATGAGATTGGAACCACGTGAAGATGGGCCTAGCGTTAATATCGTTACACAAAGAAGTAAAACTACCGGGGAAGATAAAGCCCAAGGAAAAAAACTAGAAGGAAATATATGGGTGCATAAGGCTGCTGAATTTGATTTACATAAGGCAAAGGAAACTTTTCTAGAGGCGAAAAAGAGTTTTGCGGATTCAGGAGCTTCCACATCAAAAACTGAGAGTACATGAATGGAGAATCCTAAAGAGGTCATGGATGCATAGTAAATAGATCCTTCAGTGTTGACATCCTTCTTGCAGAGTTTCATGAAGCACCTAAGGGACTAGAAAGTAGTGGAGGTGTTAGTGCCTGTCAGTCATGTCAGTCACCGATGATCAAATGTTCTCTTACAATGTTTTTTATTAGGGCCTTAGATCAAATTTTTATGGTTTCAAATAGCTTTTAAATAAAAAGTTTGGTCACTGGCTAGTGTGTCTAGGGCTATTTCCACTCTCTCAATATTTTCATATGCTGGTCACTTTCATCACTCAGTTGAGTCTACCATCATGAAAACATCATTAACATCACTTTAGTCACATCATCATGGTCTACATCAAGCTCACTATCACCATTAGGTCATTAGAGTTAAGGTCACAAAATCAGTCATTTCATGTATAAATATGGAAAATGAGGAGTGGAAATAGGTAAATTTAATGTATAACACTTGATTTCAAATGTAATTTATGTTTTTATATGTAATAGTGTTCCTAAGTTTCTAAAGTTACAAGAAGAATTCCTAAGACTACAAAACTAAAAAAGAAAGTGAGTTGGTGAGGTGGGTCATCCTACCTCATTAATCACTAGACACCAAAATCATATTATAAAAGCACATGGAGGAGCTCATTCACACTCATTTGTAGTTGTCTATCATCCTAGCATCGAGATACTCTGTCTCCTTTGCAAAAAATTGTGATTCCATAGCCCTCATTGGGAAAAATTGGCCCTCGCTGCGCACAGAGAACCCATTCTACGCACCTGGACAACACGCTATGCACAGGAGGCCTTCGTTGCACATAGAGAGCCCACTCTACGCACCTGGAAAACATGCTACGCACAGGAGGCCTTCGCTGCACATGGGGAATAGTTGTCAAACATTGGTGTTTGATAACCAAAATCCATTTTTCAAAGCTCCTGTTCAATCATTTCATCCTTCATGCTCTATAACAAGTAAGTTTAATCATTTTCATGCCCTCCTTTGCCTCATATGTTAAGAAAATTATCAAATACTTCTTCTCCTAGGGTTTACATGATTTTCATGGTTTTGATATTAAAATGATGAATGTATGCCCTAAACCCTAGATTCCTTATCCCTACACCTCTGTTTGAAGCTAATTCACCATCTCCATCCATCACAAAGTCTTTTCCCCTCATTTTCTATCATTTTCCTCTAAATTCTATTCTTCCCTATCTCATTCTAGGGTAGGCCTATGTTTTTGTCTTTTGCGCCCCCTCACCTCACTCATTCCCCAAAATTCCTTCTTCCCCTACTCACTGACATCATCCCCTACCCTCTTAAATTTCCTTAAAAATTCAGGAAACTCCTAGGTCCATCATATGACCTCATTCCCTCACAGCAATATATTTCACTGTTTTTGGTTTCCTTTGACCTAGGGTTTGAAGTATTGAACCTGAGTCATCACCATTAGAGAAGAGGAGGTAAAAAAAGGGGGTAAAGATACTGAGGCTTGAGCCCTCTAATTGCAATGAAATCACCTTCTCCCCATTTGTCATGAAATGCTTTGAAGATGTCAACTATTTATGGTTTTGTCAAAGAGTGTAGGAAGTAGGTTACCATGAGCATCTCACAAGTATATCTACCCTCACCTTGAAGGAAGAAAATATCACCATTGTAGGGACTGATATCATGTTTTAAGTGGAGGCTATATCTAAAGCTACAGTCATATCAAACCATGGTGAAAACCAATTCAAAGGCATGGATCGGACCTAGAAGAGAACAAAAGCCACCAATGGAAGAATTGACCTTTGAGGAGAGGATTACCATGGAAATAAATGAGGATAGGGAGTTTTGGATTGAATAGTAAATTTACACCTTGAGAAGCTCCTTGAAAAGGTCAATTGTGATAAAAATTTGCAAAGGAAAATGACCATCCATTACTACACGAGAAATCAAATTTTAAAGATCAAAGTCAAGCAAATGAAGGAAAACTAGATGAAACCCTAATTAGCCAAGAGGAGAAGGGTAGGTTATATTTTATTGCTGATGCATCCATGATTGCATAAAATACCTCACTAGGCATATCTAGACAAATTTTGGGAGGATTTGGAGGAAAATTTGTGTTTTGGTGCATACTAGTCCAGACTTGCAATTTTTGACAATTTCTGTCTAGGAGAGCAATAAGCTCACATTGTGCTTCTTCCTCAGGCCCCAAATGATGGAAAATCATAATTTTTGGAAACATTATGACCCCCTCTCAAAATAAATTTTTCCACTTTCCTAGTCTAGGGCTCATTTTTTGAATTGTTTTAAAAAAAGAGGCCAAAATCACCTTTTTGCCCCTCTTTTTCCATTTCATTGTGCACGTGGAGACACCTTAGGAAAATGGCCATATCTCAGCCAACAATGGGTCATTTTGAGTGAATAAATACTCTAAATACATATACACTCTCCCAGACTCGATAACAGGCTTCAGATCCGGCTAAAAAAATGTCCTCGAATAGCTCGTTGCGCACCTGAAAATTTATGAGATTTTTGTAAAATTTTCACTCTGTAATTTTTTGTACTTCCTAGTTCAACTTTGGTAAAAGTCAAAATAATGATGTAATTGAGTAATATTATTGTAAATATGATGTTATAGTGGGTAATTTCTCTTAATAAGTTGTTTTTACGTTAAGTTACACCTCATTAATGAGGAAAAACTCAAATCAAAGTCCAAATGAAGAGTTTGTATTCAACCCTCTGAGTCTCACTTGATGGTTGAGATATTCTTGGGAATTGTTCCACCAGTCATTCATTCAACCCGTATGGGTGGGGAAAATGTTTATTTTGGTCTATATGTATCATTTTCTTAGTCAGATAGAAGGGTTGGACATTTGAGGAGAGAAGTCTTGTAGCTTGTGCTTGAGCATTTTCAGGAAATCAAAGGAACAATTGTAGCTATTATCTAGGAATTCATGTGCAATGAGTTTGTAATCTTGTATTTTTTCTGTTATTGTTTCATATGAAAGATATTCGTCTTCTCTTTCCATTCATCAGTTCTTTAGTGGTTTTCCTTAAGTTTATAAGAATAATTATTTTCATAAAGCTCTGTTTTGATGGGAATACCATTATGTGTTATTTTCTTTCCTGATTAATGAATTCATGATATATATGCTCATTAAGACCTTTTATTTCTTCTAAAGAGTACATTACACTGAAAATCCCTAAACCATCACAAAATTATTGGTACCTTTCTCCTTTATTTATTTGTTGTTGTTACCCTTTTTATCCTTTGACCTAGTTACATGGTTTTCAACCCTTGTCCAACATCAAAACACTAAATTTTTAAAACCTATCTGAGCCTATCATATCTAGCCTAAAATCATTTTATATTCCAGTCAATTATTTGGCCGTGATCTCTTAGTGAGATCCCTCTCCGGTTTGGTAGGGCTAGCTATCAAACTGAAAGCTTGGTCTATGGTTACCTCCGTCGATTCCTCTCGGCCTTGGACATTGTGGAGGATAACATTTTGGCGTCACTGCCAAGAAAACAAAAGATCATATCTTCCCTAAGAAAGAACGAAACGGATCAGATATGATTGTTGATGGTGAATAGTGATCAGAGACAAGAAAGGTTATGCATCTTTCACCTGGCGGCTCTAGTGTCGAAGAATAAAAAGGTTTAGAATTTTCATGGCGATTCCATTGTTCAAAAACTGGTAGTTTGAAGAACTTCTTGGTGACTTAACTATTTCAATATGGACTCAACTGCTCAAATCTATGCTCCTATGAATCGATCTCATATTCCTGGTTTTCCAAATAGAATTCCTTGCATAGATTGGCAAACTAATTTTCCCAAATTCATAGATGGAAATGAGGATGAGGCTATTCTGCATCTAATCAAGTTTCATTGGCATATACAATAAGCTCAGGATTAGGTTTCATGTATATTGTTTGATGAAAATGTTTATGGATACCCTAGAAGGAAAAGCATATCATGGTATGAAGGATTGAAGCCAGGTAGCTTATTCTCTCTTAAAGAATTCCACACAACATTCTTTGAGTTTTATGGAAACTCTCATCACTCATTCTTGTTGTTTGAAGATTGTTGTGAATCTTGTGAAAATTTCATTCAATACCTTGAATATACTTTTGGTGATGAAGAATGTCTATATTATGAGATCATGGAGACCCTTTATGAATATTCTTCCCAACAAAAAATAACAGAGAGTAGCTTCTTTGATACAAAGGATAATTCACAGCACACATCAACTCCTTTTCTTGAAGATGAAATAGATCTGCATCCTAATAATTAGGAAGAAATTGGTCCAAGTCAGAATTCTGAAATTGCATGTATAAAAAACTTAAGTAGTGAACCATATCATGACAATGATCATCAACTTTTACAAGGAAATAGTGAACAAGAAGTTGTTTTCCTTGATTCTTGTGATAGCCAAATTGATATTCCCTATTAAAGCACATGAGGAATCAAATATACTTAAAGTGGTTGTTGCCTTTAAAGTTTTCCATGAGCATCCAAAACCTTGTCTTTTGGATGAGAGGTATGAAGATAGTCATTCACTTATTTTTTTAGATTGTTCTTTCTTTGAGTTTTTATTTCAAGATCAAGTTTGTGAAGACCATGATGAGGTTTATGATGAAATGTATGAACAAGGATCTCTTTCCAGCTCATCCATTTTGTGAAGCACTATTTCAAGGGCATATTTGTGCAAATCATAATTTTGAATTAGCATGTGTGAAGATTTCAGACAATGTAATTATGGCAGAGAATAATCATCAAACATTGTAAGCAGATTATGAAGAGGAGAGCAGCGATAAAGAAGAGGTTGTTTTAGACCCTCTTGCACATGATGATCTTCCAGATTATTATAGACCCTATTGCCAATTTGTTGCAACAATCTGGGAATATGATTTTTCTTGTATTTATGGATCATGAGCACACATTTAGTGGACACTTGGAGTGGCCAATCTTTTGTTTTTTCTGCCTGCTCAAGGAAAGTACGAGTATAATTCAAATAAGAAGCCATTTGATGGATTGGTTACACTTGAAGGATCATTTCACATGATTGTATATATATCTTCAGTAGGTGGGTTGTTATCATCACGATTTAATGTCGAAGGTGAAGGCCCTACGATATCGATGGTCTACTTCCATAAGTAAGTTCAGTCAGTTTGTTTTGTTTATTGTTTGTCAAAGTCAATTAGTTAGTTAGTTTTAAATTTGAGTTTGGTATTTTTCATTTTGACTCCATGCCCAATGAATAAGACTACTTGGTCTACGGTGTTCTTGACACCTCCAAGGAGCTGCCATCCCCAACTGGAGCCAATTTTAGTGTCTGTCAGTTATGTTAGTCATCGATGGTCAAATGTGCTCTTGCAAAGTTTTTTACTAGGGTATTAGATCAAATTTTTATGGTTTCAAATAGCTTTTCAATAAAAATTTGGTCACTAGCTAGTGTGTCTAGGGCTATTTCCACTCTCTCAAGATTTTCATATGTTGATCACTTTCATCACTCAGTTGAGTCTACCATCATGAAAAAATCATTAACAACACTTCAGTCACATCATCATGGTCTCCATTCAGGTCAGTGTCACCATTAGGTCATTAGGGTTAAGGTTACAAAATCAGTTATTTCATGTTTAAATCTAGAAAATGAGGAGTGGAAATAGGTAAATTTGTTCAATAACACTTGATTTCAAATGTGATTTTCTTTTTTTTTTTATTATATGTAATAATGTTCCTAAGGTTCTAAAGTTACAATAAGAGGTCCTAAGGATACAAAGCTCAAAAAGAAAGTGAATTAGTGAGGTGGGCCATCCTACCTCGTTAATCACTTAGACACCAAAAGCAAATTCCTCCAGAAGACTTGGAATATAACGATATCTATGAGGATACAAATATTATATATTAAAATTAATAAGAATGAATTATTTACAATGAGAACAAGAGGCTTGCTTATATATCAGGAAAGTGTCTCTTCATGAAGATTCATGTCCTATTAGACACGCCTCTTCAACCTAATTACTAGCTTAACTAATTATTATTTATGATTATGATCATTTAAATTATATTTATATTATTTTATATATTTTATTTGTTACACACCATAATAGTGCACTCTCCTCAAGTTGGTATAAAGCCAACTTTTCGTTTTGGTTGCTAGAATAATTCCGCAACTCAAAACATAGCCACATGTTTTCCAACCAAGCTTCTGCTACCTACCCTTTTGTGGTACCCTTAAAGATAGGAAGCTTAACTTTTTCCAACTCTCTATGTACATCTCCATCAGATGGTATTTCTTTCCTCTCTAATTGAGATGAAGAACCAGGCGCTGAAGGATTTCCCCCAACCCTGCTAATCAAGACTTCAGTCATCTTTTGGAAAGATAACATCATATCCCTTACTTCCCTAACGGATATTTTCTTAGATTCTTTATCTTGGGGAGGTGGAGATGGGACTTCCTTCCTCCTCCTTGATGTTCTCTTCATGATTACTTAACCTGACCAAGGAAAAATTTAGGTAAGTAAATAAATATTAGCATGCAAGCCCTAGCTCCTAGAGTTTTAACCTGCTTTGATACCATATGTAAGGTCCCACCTTACCTACCATCAGTATTGTACTAAGGCTGGCTCAAAATGCGATTTAAGTTTAAATTTTTAAGACGTAAAAGTTAATGAAAGGTTATATATCTATATTTTTATTTTTATTTTTATTGGTATTATTTCCAATACATATTAATTTCTACTAACCAACTAACCCATGGTAATATTAAACTTCTCATTAAGGTTATAGGGTCATGGTTCCTCAAGATCCAAAACTTACAGCCATAAGTATTAAAATCACATTTAAATGATAGAGTCTTTAGTGGGATAAATAATATCAATATTTACAAACAACAATTTCCAATAAGCTAATTGTTCATTCTATTGCAATTAAGAGTGTTTAAGAGTGACTAATTTGATTTTGTTCTAGATAATATGCCTATGAATTCTTTGGTAAAACAAAGGGAAGAAAAACAAGATAATTCAACTTCTAAAGGAGTGGTTTCCAATTATTATGAATTCATATGTGAGATAACAATTACAATATTTCACATAACCAATTTGCCTTTCATGGCTTTTTACTTCATTGGAATCATCATTGTTATTCTTTGAGATATTTCCAAAAACACCATGGTTGCAAATCCTAAATTTACTTAGTCCTTTTTATAGACAATTCGTAGATGTAATTAGCTACAACCATTAAAGCATTATGTCAAACAATTTACAAGCATGAAATTTACAACCATTGAGGCATTTTTTCAAGCACTTACAACCATAACCCTTAAAGTAATTTCACCAAAATTAACTAACATGAATCTAAGATTACATAATTTCTTTTTCTTTGTTAATAATGCCAAGAAGTGAACCTAATACATAAGTAGAATGTTCAGTCCCTATAATACTAGTGATTACCCCATTATTATTGTAGTTGTACCCCTTATTAATATTGTTGTGCCCCTATTGTCCCCATATTGTTATTACTGTGCCCCATAGAATCCCTCCATTATTGTTTTTGTGGCTTTATATTATTATTGTTAGGTCGGCTGGGTTATATTGTGACTCAGACTCCTATATATAGAAATGAGGTTTTATCATTTGAATCATCCAAGAATTGTTCATTTATGTAATGTAAAGGAGGTTGCCCCCTCGAAGAGGCTGAATTCTAAGGCGTTGATCTATCTTTTCTATCTTTTCTTGAGCTGGTTTCATAACATTTGGTATTAGAGCTTTGGATTCTAGGGTTTCGCTGCTCCAAACAGGTCATCGTGGCATTTTCGCTATAACTTGTTTTCTGCGACGTTTCAAAATCTTAAAAAAAAACCATTTGAGAAGCCATCGCACTGAATCTCAGGTCCGGATTTCAGAGCTTTTCGTGCTATATTTTCGAAGATATGAACTAGGAAGTTGGTCCTTTTGCAGAATCCTGTATTACATTCAAAATAGGTGACCTGGGGAAAATCATCATAACTTTCTCTCTGAGCATCAGATTGAAATTTCATAAGAAGGTATAGAAAGAGGACGGACTGTAGTTTCTTGTATATTTTTTTCAGAGCCAAAGGTCAAACAGGGACACGTGGCACGTTGTACAAGTTCGCTCCACTGAATTAGTCTATAATTAGGTCACTGTGGGATATTTGGCATAACTCTTCATTGGAGAATCCAATTGGGGTTAGACTAGTGGAATTGGAAACAGGACACAGAGGACTACCACAGGTCGCAATTTCAAAACTGGATGATCTGAAATTACAGAGATACATCAGAGGCAATATCGAGCTCCTACAAAGTGAAAAAAGGTGTGTATATTTTTTAAAATGTTTGCTTAAGCTTGGTTTGGAAAATTATTTTGAAGGAATTCAAAGGGCATAGTGAAGCATTATTATCAGTAATTGATGCCCCGAAGAAAGAAAATGGAAACACCTAGTAGGCGACTTGAATGCTCTAGCATGACTCATGAAGAAGAGGAAGAAATGCAACATGATATATCAAAATTACGAGACCAAGTGCAACAAGTGTCACTTGTACAAAAAGGAACAGAATCTAAGATGGATTGTTTAAAGAAAGGTGTAGAAGCTAATATGAATGATTTGGAAGCTAAGATGAATGATGTGGAAGCTAAGATGAATGATGTGGAATGTAGATTTGAAAACAGACATGGAAGAATTGAAGATAAATATGAATAAGTTGCTACAAGAAAGGGTCACTAAGGGTGAAAGGGTAGTAAAGGAAACCCATGATGAGAACAAAAGAAATGTTAATCATGATTCCATAGAATCTAATGTTGGATCGAAGACCCACCATATTCCAAAACTCAATGTGAGGAAGTTTGATGGCAAGGATCCTACAACATGGATATTACAGATGGAGCAATTTTTCGATCTCAATAATGTGTAAAACACACAAAAGGTACGTATGGCAACTTTATATTTGGAACCAAATCAGTTTGTATGGTATCAATGGATTTACTCTCGTAAACAATTTATCACTTGGGCAATTTTTATAGAAGAATTGATAGCAATTATGAGGATACAAAAAGCAACACTTTTTTTAGCCAATTGATAAGTCTCAAACAAAAGGGTTCAATAATGGAGCACATTGAGGAGTTCCAAAAATTGAACATAAGGGTAGAAGATATTCCAGAGGAGCATAGGATTGATGTGTTCATAGGGTCTTTAAAGGATAATATCCAACATGATGTTCACCTTTGGGAACCTGATTCATTAGAGAAGGAATTCAGGTTAGCAAGAAAAATGGAAAGCAAAATTATGGCAACCAGGAAGCATACCACTCACATCTATAAAGACAAAAGTGTTGTTGCCGCTAGTCTTCCACAACCTATAAGGTTGACACCACAACAATTGGAAGAAAAAAGAGCAAAATGGATTTGTTACAGTTGTGATAGAAAATACACTAAAGGTCATAAGTGTGATGAGAATCAATTATTCTACATAGATTGTGAAGAGGAAGAAGAAAAGGAGCAAGAAAGGTCAAAGAAGAGGATATACTCCAAGAACAAAGCCTAGATGAAGAACAAATGAATCCGACCATATCTTGTAATGCATTGGCGGGAATTACCAATCCTCAAACCATCAAGATAGAAGGACAAATCAAGAAGAAAAAGGTAATAGTGTTGATTGATTTAGGAAGCACCCACAATTTTATTCATTGTAAGGTAGCAAAAGAATTGAATTGCTTCCTATATCCAGCACCAGGGTGTCAAGTGATGGTTGCAAATGGAAGAAAAATAAATTTCTCTAGAAAGTGCCATAATATCAAGCTTTCCATGGGAGAATATGTATTGACTAGCCCAATGCTTTCCTTTCCAATGGGAGGTGCTGATGTTGTACTAGGAGTCCAATGGCTACAATCCTTGGGTACAATAGCTTTTAATTTTCAAGAACTTTTCATGAAATTTTCTATGGAAGGAAAAGAAGTTGTATTAAGGGGTATTGCAGGGAAACCAGGAAAGATTATCAGCTCTAATGGTATGACAAAGCTTCTAAAAAAGGAACAAAGAGGTGTAATTGCACAATTATGTTCGCTAGATGTTTCCACATTGGAATCATCTCTTTCTCCAGATCTCCAAAAAGTCCTGGACAATCATTCCAAGGTATTTGAGACTCCCAAAGGTCTCCCACCTATGCGTGATCATGATCATGCTATTCATCTGATTCCAGGAAGTGTTCCTCCAAAAATCAGGCCGTACAGATATCCCTATGCCCAAAAGAGTGAAATTGAACATATGGTTGCATAAATGCTAGAGGCTGGTATAATTCAACCGAGTCAAAGTTCTTTCTCTGCTCCAGTAGTATTGGTGCACAAGAAGGATGGATCATGGCGCATGTGTCCGAATTATAGGGAGCTCAACAAGCTCACTATTAAAGATAAGTTTCCCATTCCTATCATTGATGAATTACTGGATGAATTGCATGGATCAATTTACTTCACCAAGTTGGATCTTCGTTCAGGATATCATCAAATCAGATGAAGATTGAAGACATTCCAAAAAAAACATTTAGAACTCATGAGGGTCATTATAAATTTTTGGTCATGCCTTTTGGCCTTACCAATGCACCTTCAACATTTCAAGGTTTGATGAACTCAATTTTCAAACCATCCTTAGAAAATTTGTGTTGGTATTTTTTGATGATATACTAATCTACAGCAAGTCTTGGAAGGATCATGTTGAACATGTTGACAGGGTGCTACAACTATTGGAGGAGAAACAATTATATGCAAAAAGATCCAAGTGCTTCTTTGGAGTCCAAGAGGTGGAATATCTGGGTCATATTGTATCTCATGAAGGAGTTAAGGTAGACCCTAGCAAAATTAAAGCCATTAAGGAATGGAAAATCCCCACATCCATAAAGCATCTGCAGGATTTCTCGGATTGACAAGGTATTATCGCAAGTTTGTTAAGAATTATGGAAGAATAATAGCACCTCTAACAACATTATTGAAGAAAGATGCATTTTCATGGACTCCAGAAGCAACAAAGGCCTTTGAACATCTTAAAGAGTGCCAAGCACCGGTCTTAGCTATGCCGAACTTCACAAAAACCTTTATTGTGGAATATGATGCTTTAGGAAATGGAATTGGTGCTGTTTTAATGCAAGATGAAAGACCCATTGCTTTCCAAAGTCATCTAATCAAGGGAAAGTATTTACAGAAAGCTATTTATGAGAAGGAAATGTTAGTAATAATACATGCACTTAAGAAATGGCGACCCAACCTAATGGGAAGACACTTCAAGGTAAAAACGGATCATGATAGTCTTAAATACTTTTTAGAAAAAATATTATCCTCTGAAGAGCAACAAAAATGGGTCATAAAGATGTTGGGTTATGACTTTGAAATCATCTACAAAAAAAGGAAGCAAAATGTTGTGGCAGATGCACTCTCAAGAAAGGATGAGGATGTGGAAGCATTGTTGTTTGCCATTTCTATTATCTAACCAAATTGGATAAATGAAGCAAGGGAGGAATGTAAGAATGACGAAGAAGTGTGGGCACTCATTCGAAAGTTACAACAAGATTCCAATACATGTGATACATTTCGCTAGAAAAATGATTCGTTATGGTACAAAGATCGCTTATAACTATGTAAGAATTCCCAACTCAAACAAAAGATTCTTATGGAATTGCACACTTCTCCCTTAGGAGGGCACTCGGGATTTTTAAAAACTTACCACAGGGTTATGAAGGATTTTTTTTGGATGGCCTTAAATCGGATATTCAAAAGTTTGTGGCGGAATGTTTGGTTTGCCAACAAAATAAAGTTGAAACAATTAAGACGCCAGGTCTATTACAACCTTTATTCATTCCAAGCCAACGTTGAGAAGAGGTTTCAGTGGATTTTATCACAGGTTTACCCAAGTCCGAAGGAAAGAGTGTCATCATGGTGGTAGTTGACAGACTTACCAAGTATGCACACTTTTGTGCATTATCACATCCATTTAAAGCCAGTACATTTTCTATTGCATTTATGGAAACAATTCAAAAGCTACATGGAAACCCAAAGATTACTGTAAGTGACAAAGATCCCATTTTCACTGGAAATTTTTGGATAGAATTATTT